>CAUJNA010003373.1:593901-657351 GCA_963377175.1 Effrenium voratum | reverse complement strand
CGTCTAGTGCTCTGTCTAGTGCTCGTCTAGTGCTCGTTTAGTGCTCGTCTAGTGCTCTCTGTCCAGTGTCTAGTTCTCGTCTAGTGCTCGTCCAGTCCTCGTCTAGTGCTCTGTCTAGTGTCTAGTACTCATCTGGTGCTACTGCTCTGTCTACTGCTCGTCTAGTGCTCGTCTGGTGCTCTGTCTAGTGCCCGTCTAGTGCTCGTCTAGTGCTCGTCCAGTGCTCGTCTAGTGCTCTGTCTAGTGCTCGTCTAGTGCTCGTCTAGTGCTCGTCTAGTGCTTGTCCAGTGTTCGTCTAGTGCTCGTCCAGTGCTCGTTTAGCGCTCTTCTAGCCCCGGAAAGTTTCCAGAAATTTCCGGGGGTGGCTCGTGCTCTGCCTATTCTGGCGCGTCCAGTGCTCGTCCACTGCTCGTCTAGTGCTTTGTCTAGTGTCTAGTACTCGTCTAGTGCTCTCTCTAGTGCTCGTCTAGTGCACGTCTAGTGCTCTGTCCAGTGTCTAGCACTGGTCTAGTGCTCGTCTAGTGCTCGTCCAGTGCTCTGTCTGGTGCTCGTCTAGTGCTTCTCCAGCGCCCGTCTAGTGCTCTTCTATCCCCGGAAATTTTCCAGAAGTTTCCGGGGATGGCTCGTGCTCTCCCTATTCTGGCGCTCGTCCAGTGCTCGTCTCGTTCCCGTCTAGTGCTCTGTCCAGTGTCTAGTACTCGTCTAGTGCTCTCTCTAGTGCTCGTCTAGTGCACGTCTAGTGCTCTGTCCAGTGTCTAGTACTGGTCTAGTGCTCGTCCAGTGCTGGTTTAGCGCTCTGTCCAGTGCTCGTCTAGTGCTCGTCTGGTGCTCTGTCTAGTGCTCGTCTGGCCCTCGTCTGGCGAAGAACTCGTCCAGTGCTCGTCTAGTGCTCTGTCTAGTGCTCGTCCAGTGCTCGTCTAGTGCTCGTCTAGTGCTCTTCTATCCCTGTACATTTTCCATACATTTCCGGGGGTGGCTCGTGCTCTCCCTATTCTGGCGCTTGTCCAGTGCTCGTCTAGTGCTCCGTCTAGTGCTCGTCTAGTGCTCCGTCCAGCGCCCGTCTCGTGCTCCGCCCAGCGCTCGTCTAGTGCTCGTCCGGTGTTCGTTTAGCGCCCTTCTATCCCCGGAAAATTTCCAGAAGTTTCCGGGGGTGGCTCGTGCTCTCCCTATTCTGGCGCTCGTCCAGTGCTCGTCTAGTCCCCGTCTAGTGCTCGTCTAGTGCTCTGTCCAGTGTCTAGTACTCGTCGAGTTCTCGTCCAGTGCTCCTCAGGGCCTCGAGGATGACGAGTCTTTTGCCGAGGTCAGCGCCTTGCTGCGTTGATTGATTCACCCCAGCAGGTGCCGGGCCATGGCCACGATGTTTTTATTTTTTGGGAAAGGTTCCCCCTATCCTTCGCATGCATGGCGGTAGCGCAGCCAGCCCCATGACTAGGACGAGCATCTTGAGCTCATGGTTGCCCCTGCCGATGGCCAGCCTTTCCGGTTTGTCCTCCTCGTTGCAGCGTTCCCCAGCTCAGTGTTGCAGCTGCCAGGAAGCCACCCCCCCACCCTCTTCCGCATGCGGCTTGACCAACCAATGCGGCCCCTGCCTTGCAGAGTTTTGGGAGCGTCCGGATTCGGCGGTGTCCGGTGTCAGGCGACTGGCACGCACGTATGGCGCGTGGCGAGGACTGAGCGGCGGACTCAGCCATGCAGGCCTCAGACAAAGTGAGCGCTTCCTCAGCATCAGGTCCGGAGACAATGGACTTGCTGACGCTGCTGCGTGCCCAGTTCCATGGTGCCAGCTGGATTCATCGTTGCTTAAGACAAAGGTCCGACCCCGAACTCGGCGTGCTCGCCGGACTCTCAACTGCTCGGCTGCGCGCAAGGAAGCTTGCGGCTGACTGCCTCAGGACTTGGCAGCAAGTCCCATGGCCGTTGGGTTGCGGCACACGCGTGTCCTGTCCTGCGATGGGGGTCGCGAACCCCCAAAACCGCCCCCCCCGGTCAGGCCCCCCCCCCCCCCCCCCCTGGGGGGGGGAACCTGTCATTGAGATCCTTTTTTAGTAGCCAGGAGATGTAGTAGTGTTCGTATCGTCCGCATAATGTGGCAGTGCAATAAACACCAACGATCAATCAAAACGGGGACTACAGGCATCTGTCCAAAACTACGCTGAGAACGTACAAGGTGGATAATGTCCGGTGCCGCCGCCCTGCCCACGTCAGTGCGTGCAACTTTTTGCTGCTCTCCCTCGTGCTGTCCCCGTTCCGCTCGTCCCGTGCTCGTCTAATTAGTGCAGCGCTCGTCTAGGCCTGGGGCGCTCGTCTGGTGCTCGTCAAGTGCTCGTCTAGTGCTCGTCTGGCTGTCGTCGAGTGCTTTGTCTAGCGCTCGTCAAGTGCTCGTCTAGTGCTCGTCCAGTGCTCGTCTGGCGCTCAATCTAGCGCTTGTCCAGTGCTTGTCTAGTGCTCGTCTAGTGCCCGTCTAGTGCTCTGCTCTGTTCAGTGTATCATTTGGGCATTGACATATCTTTTTGGCTGCCTTGGCAGAGCGATTGTGAGGATGCCCGTGTTTTGCCAGCAGAGAGGGAGCGCTGTTGCTGTTGCTAGCTTATTTGCCTGGTTGGAGGCCAGCGTTGCTGCTTTGGAGCAGATGGCGGAGTCACGCTTGCAGGCGGGGCCAATCCAGAGCTCGTCTTGCTCGTCCAGTGCTTGTCCAGTGCGCGGGTGAGGGGGTGGGCGGGTGCGTGTATGTGTATGTGCATGTGTGTGTGTGTGTGTCTGCGCCGTGTGCGCGCTGCAATTTCGGTCAGGGACAGGGTGGGGAGAAGCCCGCCGGCGCAGACCTCAATCGTAAAGAGAGAGACGGCATCAGATTGCCACGCGCTCTTGCAGCGCTGGCGCGGCCAGGCCAAGCAAAGGCCAAGGCCAAAGCAAAGGCAGAGGCGAGGGCGATTTCCACGCGCTTTTGCTTGAGCGCGCGCTGAAATTTGGGTCAGGCTTGCTCAAACCTAATCCCCAATGATTAGCGGGTTGCGGATTATGCGGACTGCGGATTATGCGGCATACGGAGTAGATTGGACGGTTTGCGGATTACGGAGCATGGTTTGCATGGATTTCGCATGCTCCAACATGCGGTCGCGACCCGCAATTTGCAGCACGGATTCCGGATTAAGAAGATCGTATATGCAAGCAGCTCGGCTTGCTTTGGCCTGTGCACCGCCATGTAGTCAAAGGGAGTTTAGAGGGAACTTCCGCGCTACGGAAACTAATTTAAGAAAGGAGTCAAGACAAGGACACGCACGTGCGCGTAAATATGCGTGCGCGTGTGGCTGGGGAATAGACATGCTCTCCTCAAAAAGTACAGCCCTCTGCGTGCTGTCGAGTGTCCGGAGAGCTGAAAGCTAGCCTGTTTGCGTCGTTTCGTAGCGTGAGCCTTTCCTGCGATGAGCCGCGTAAGGGGAGAGTTTGGGCCTGTTCAGGCAAGCTGCGGCTTGTCTTTGGGCAGCCCTTGGCATCATCTGCGCGGGGCACCGCGGCGGGCGTGTGCCGACCTAGCCCGCACCACGGTCCAGCGGGCTGTGTTGCTAGTTGGCGATTGCGCTGCGCGGTTCACGCATTCACCACAATCCAGCGGCAAACCCTCAAGGCAGCCGCGCGCCAGCAAGGAGGAACAGCCAGCCAGGCCAGGGTGGCCCTGCTTTCCCCAACGAAAACGCCAAGTTCGGTGCGCGCCAAGGCAGCCAGTAGCCCGTGCTTCAGGCAGAAGCAGGTGCAGCTGGCGCTGAAGCGCGTTCGCAAGGGCGCGAGCTGTACGCTCCAGCACCCGACGTGCGCCAAGTGGGGCGATGCTGACTCCAACCTCCTGGCTGCAAATTACCATCCATGCCATGCAGAGGAAGTTGAGAGCACAGATGGTCGAGTGAGAGCAGTTCAGCCGGTCGTTGCCGGGAAGGACACTGCGTTGGTGCTAATGTCGGGCCAGCAAGTTGCCGTGACAACTCAAAGGATAGCCTGCAAGGAGCACATTGTCCTACGGATGGGAAGTGGCGAATGCTGCTAGGAGGCTTTGTGGTGCAAACACTTGGCGCGGTGGCTACGCATTGGAGCGCAGACGGCGGCAGGTACAAATATAGGACAAGATTCCTGGAGCTAGCGTGTTGCCTGGCTTCGGTCGAGAATGCCCGCGGCTATTCGCATCTCATTGACTGTTTTCTCCGGGCGGCGCAGGCAGTGAGTTTGCCCTTCGCTGCTGGCTAGCCCACTGATCCAAGCTCCACCCAGACCCCCAGGACTCACCTACAGAGGGTCCCGGTGACTGGTTCCACTGTTCCAGGTGGGGGGGTCACATTAAAGAGGGTCCAACATGAAGCGACAGCGCGGCGCAGAGGCGGAACATGCATGAATATTTGCTAGCGAGCGACCGCCAGCTCTGGTGTGTGTGTGTGTGTGTGTGTGTGTCTTTTTTTCGTGCGTGAGTGCGCGCGCGCTGAGACTTTGGTCAGGGCCCGAGCAAGGCGAAGCCCGCCAGTGGGGGCCTCGATCATTGCTAAGTGGCTCGTGGCCTTTGCAGCGCTGGTGTGCGGCCAGGCAAGGCCAAAGCCAAGGCAAAGGGAAAGGGAAAGGCAAAAGCAGCAGATGACTCACGCGAGGCGACGTGTTGGGTCAGTCACAGCATTGTCAGTTGTCACGAAATCAACAGCACGGATCAGACGTCCACTGGTAGCGGCGCAGGCGCGACCGGCGAAGAGGCAACGCAAAGCAAACTCAGAGGAGGGCGCCCCCCCCGACACGTCTGGTTGGGAAGCAGTTGCGGCCTGTGGCAACTGTGTGGCCAATGCGATTTGCCAGGAAAAGATGCTGGAAGAACAAGCCGAGGACAGCCAGCTGAGCACGCAGCAGTGGTCAGCCAGCTGCGGCATTGTGTTTGCGAGGTTCCAGCGGTGAGTGCCAAGGCGAAGGCAGGTCATTGGTGCATGAATTTTTGCGCCGCCGTGCGCGATAGCGCGTTCCCTGTGGCTTCCAGTGTCCATTGCTGTTTGTGCCACTCCGTTTGTGCAGGAGGCAAAGGGCGGCGCAGCCCAGAAGGTTGCCACATCGAGCTCCTGCGCTGTTCGCGTGTGCGCGCTCTGCAGCCAGACAAGCGCGCAGGTGGCTTGGTGTTGCGGCTTGGCTTCACGGCGCGGCTCGCTTGAGAGGATTGTGTGATTTTGGCACGTGGCCACTGTGACCTCCGATTGCTATAAAAAGGAAGGTTTGTCCATGAGGGCTTGATTCGCCATTGTTGATTTGCTTGCTCCCCTCTGCTGGCAAAGACAGTTGTCTCCCCTTTTTCTACGCGCGTTATGCAGAGGGAAGACAGTGCGGTGCTCTTTTTTTCTCCTTTATATTTTTGTGGGGCCCCCGAGCAAAACCGGACGGTGGGGTTTGCGGTGGTTGCACGCGTTTCTCGTACATGGTGTTGCGACATTCGGCAAGAGCCCATGCCCGAAATGTTCAGGCTCTGGCGCACAGGTGACGAGCCAGGCATAGAATCTAAGCCATGTCGAATGGGTCCTGTCGGCCAACTTGTTGCAAATTGCCACCGGTCGGTCAGCTACGGTGTTTTCATTGAGTGTTGAGCAGCGCTGTATCCGCTTATGTGGCCATTTCTTACAGCAGGGTCTGGAACACGATCTCCGCCACAGGCTATCGGTACCAGACGAAGCCGGTCACAGGGCGCGAGCGGGAACCAGCCGGCCAGCGTTGCTCGCGGTGCTCCCTATTCGTGCCTGGGCGAAGTCATCCCTTCTCCCAAAAATTCGCGCCGTAAAGACGAAAAATGGTCTCCATGCTTCTGCATTACGAGCCGGGCCTATTGCTATTCCCAGATCCAAGACAGACATGGACTTCGAGACGGAACAGGGAGCTTTGTTGCATTCAGCGTCGCTGAAGTGGTTGAATTTTGTTGAAAGAGGCAAATGGAGAACCCAGTGAGGCGAGTTGCATGGCTTTCCTGTCCGCAGCATTTGGAGTGAGTGTTGAGGGTCAACGTTTCCGACTAAGAGTTTCGTATTGTGACATTGTGCATCCAGGCGTATTGCCTTTCAGTGGGAAAGCAATCCTCCCTTTCCTGGGCTGGAGAAAGGTCCAGAGTTGACGTTTCTGCGCAAGAGTTTCGTGCTGCACAGCTCCCTTTCCATTTCTTTTTTGGGTGTTTTTGCTGCCGGCCGAGATGACCCCGAACACGTTTTGGATCTGGGGTCGGTCGGTTTAGCCTTGCTTCAGCAGTGGGCCAAACAAACTTAGCATCGTAAGCCCTATTCTCCGGGGGAAGCGGTTACAGGCAGACTGTGCAGAGGGCGCAGCAAACATTTTTCTTTCCCACGGTTGTGGAGTTGGGGAGCGCCGTGAGGCGCAGAAGGTGTTGCGGATGGATGCCGCGCAGCGGCCTGCGTGCTTGAGAGGAGTTTCAACGATGAGTCAGTTCTGGACGACTGTTGCGCACACTCCCTTCAAAAGGCAGGTGCTGAGTCAGCTGAAGCAAGAGAGAGGAACAGATTGTAGTCTGGCCTACCAGCACCTGGCGTCCCAGCAGGGCGCGGTCTCTATGACGGAAGAGGCGCCGGGGATCTATTCAGTGCTCTGAAGAAGTACTCTTATTGGTACCCCGCAGGTTCGAAGAACCCTGAGATAAACGCATCTCGGAACTCTCACAGGGGTCCTGCATTGCAAGACGCTGTTGCTTGGACTGGCGCTTTCTTCTCATGTTTGTTAGTGCGCAGCGTGTGCAGCTGCCTCTTCACGAGAAATGCAAAGCGTTGGCTCTCATTCGTTCAAGTGCATAAGCTGAAACGGAACGCCAAGCGCCAATGCTCGGGCTTGAGAGCGTGGCAGGTGGCCTTGACATGGTCGTCCAGCATGTACGACGTGTTCTCCCTGTCCGATTTCGAGGCATTGTATGGGCCGGCGCCCGTGGAGCAGATCCGGGAGCGTGTCCTGCCGGACGGTCGGGCTGAGACACTGGTCATCAAGTTCGCCACGGAGTTCAATGTCCCGTGCCTTGGGCGGAACATGCATCGCCTACTCATGCCTGTTTACGTTTCCTCCACCTAGCTGGTAAGCTTCCAAATTATTTGAGGTCCACGGGGCAGTGAAACAGCCGAAAAAGGGCCGCGGGGTCCCAGCTGGAAGGCTCTAACTGCGATTCCCGCTGCCCACCTCCACGGGCGCTTGGCCTCTTGACTACTCTGTCCAAAGGAACTTTTTTCGGGCTGATACATTCAGAGTTTCTCCGGACGCCTTCAGCCTTCGGGGCGTCTCGCCCAGCGTGAGGCAACTCCGTTTTGGCTTGTGACGCGTTTATCGCTTGTCTTTTGCTCCTTTGTTCCTTTGCTGACTCTTAGCGCTGTCTGTGGCAACCCGCCCTTGTCAGAGTCACAGTGGCCAATGCCTGTCAGGGCGTCTTGCTTTTACTTGTGAAAGCAAGGCGCGCTGACACGCGCCTTCACCTGCTGAGGCCTGGCGCGCTGAGGGTATCTGGAAGCTCGACGAACAGCTTCAAGCTGTGCAAGTCGGAGTCGGAGGGCGCGGATGCAGTGTTTGCGGCGCTGAGGCCGCTTGTCCGAAATTGATGAGTGAAGCAACAGCTCCATTTTTCCCGAGGGCATGTGCGGTGTACATCTGTCAGCTTATCCTGTGAGAGCTTCAGCTGCGCTGACGCTTCATGCGCACTTCGGCTTGCGTGTTTTCATACAAGCGCTGTGTCACTGAGACAATTTTGCGGGGAGTCGTGCGTTGGGCAGCCCCGGTTTGTAGGGTTACGGCCAAGAATTGGCCTATTTCTGTGAGATTCTGCTGACATCCTGGGAAGGCTTTGCAAACACTTTGTCCAAGGGTTCGCAGAACCCCGTCTGTTTGTGAAGTGATTTTTCAGCGTTTGTCAGATATCGGCCTGGCGCGGCCCACAGCCTTGGCACGTATACTGACGCCCTTTACTGCACGACCAAGCCATGTTGGCAGTAAGAGAAATTAGCCTGAGCTGTTTTGTGTTTGCGCGGGTCCCTATCTTGGAGACAGACACGTACGGGCATGGCCATAGGTAAATTGGGCAAGGGTACGGCTGCGCGGGGGTCGAGACAGCAAGAGGAAACTTGGCCTTGGCCTGCTCAGGCAAGGGGCGCTGCAGATGGCGCCGTCATTGCCTGATGCAGCTGCGGTCTGCCCCGAGGCAGCTCTGGCGCGGGCTGCAGCAGATGTGCGCTAACTACGCCCACTCCAAGGCCCGATGGGCTGCTGGGCGCGGCTACTTGCTGGTTGTTCTTAGTGGCCACTTGGTACGAGCCAAGCTTTCCTTGCGCCCCTTTGGGTCGTGCCTCTCATGTTTTACTTTACTCATATTCTTCACCGATGTGAGCAGCAGCCTACGCAGTTGCTGACCAGTAGCATTTTACTTGCAGCGATGTACGTTGCGCGCGTTCGCAGGACTGGCTAGCTTATCAGCTGAGGGGCTGGATCGAGTGAGGCGCAGCTTTTCCTGCGAGCAATGTCAGTTCGGTGTGCTAGCAAGCGTGGTCGCCGCCCCACTGGCTGCTAATTTGCGGCGCGATCCAATCCAGCCTTGGCTCTTACCATGAAAAGCCCTGAGCGCAAACTTGTAAATATTTGGTTAAACACACTTCCAAACAAGGGTCTGTCCAGAACACTGGTTCGTGGTAAAAGCTTTCAGTGAGAACTCACGCATTCGCTTTTGCAATTTGCAACCAGGGGCGCCCTAGCCAATAGCCTTCGGCGCATGATCCTGCGCTGTGTGCTCATTAGCAGTGTGATCCAGCCCAGTCTTAGCTCTTACCGCAAGCACTTCTCAGTGTAAACTTGTAAACACTATTTGGGATAAACATACTTTGAAACAAAGGTCTTTTCAGAACACTCGTTTCTGCATGTGTTCGTGGTGAGAGCTTTCAGTGAGAACTCACACAGGCGCTTTTGCAACCGTGTTTCTGTGTGTTCTCGGCTGCTGCTGCTGCTGCTGCTGCTAGCCAGCAGGGCCAGTAGCCTATGTCAGCTTCGGTGTGCTAGCAAGCGTGGTCGCCGCCGCGCTTGAGAAAACCTGAGTGCAAACTTGTAAACACTATTTGGGAAAACAGACTGCCGGGAAAAGAATGAAAATAAAGCTTCCGGCAGTGCTTCACAGGCCAGCTCGCAGTGATGCGCCATTGGCAAAGTCACGGCGGTCGCCGTTTCTTGCATGGCACAATGCCAGCAGCAGAGCCTCCAGTGTCTGCAAAAAAACGTGGACCTGGCACTGGCATGCCGGCTAATTCGATCATGCATTGGAGTGGCGCGCAAGGCCACATCTACAGTTTGCAATGGGCCACAGAATGTGCTGGAGCTAGGGAGAACTAGCTCATGCTATCACTTGGCACAATGCCAGCAGCAGAGCCTCCGGTGTTTGCAATAAACGCACTGGCATGCTGGCTAATTCGATCGTGCAATGGACGCGTCCTTCGGCCCGCCCACCCGAGGCTGATCTGCTTTGGCATGTGCTCGGAGGCCAGAGACTTAAACAACACAAAACAATTGAGTCTCTCTCAAAATAGGCTGACCTTTTTGGCGACTATGTGCCTGTGTGACTTTCCTCTGTCGGCTTACCCGCCCACCCCCCCCCCCCCCAGGCTCACTATCTCTTGTGGTGAGGTGTCCTCCTGCAAGAGATAATGCCTCCCTCCACGTGTAGGAACCCCACCCTCAGAGCCGCTGTAGGCTGCATGTGTCTTATGCCCCGCACTCCTGTGAGACGTTGCTGTTGCGGTTTTTTTTTCTGGGTCTTGTACCGCCTGAACGACTGCAGTTACATATGTTTCGTGTGTTTTCGGTCTCAACAGAGAGGGCAGCTGACACCCGGAACCCTAATCCCTAAACCAGACTTCCAGAACCCTCGATCCTAAACCCTAGGAAACCCTTACCAAGTTGAGGTTGTAGTACCTGTGGCAGACCAGCTTGCTGTTTACCTGTGCCTTGCATGTGAACTGAGCATGTGACGTTTCTTTTTCTTGTTCTACGCAGCCATGTCTTCTTGTGTGTGTACGTGTGCCACAGGGCAGGCTCTTCCTGCAGCCCTGCGCGTGCTCAAATACCGCGCACTGAGCCATGGCCCGGCCGGAGCCATGGAAAGAGCTGGCCCGCGACACATTGCCGCCTGAGAAAGGCAGTGAGTGCCGCAGGCACCTCCACCTGTGGAGAGACTTCGTGCGGCATTTGCTGAGCAGCAGAGGCATCATCGGAGCCGTGGATAGGGCCGTGGTCGGCGACACCTGCAAGGCATGGGCCACATGCACAGAGCACGCTGACTTGCAGGGGGCCAAAGATGCAAGAGGGAGGCAGGCTCGGCACCATACCTTTTACATCACTTTGACACAGAAGATCAGCTTGGCAGATGACCCAGAGTGGGAAGCTTGCGTCTATGAGCGGGGCACATGTGCTGGAGCTACTGCTCGTGTTGTGCGCGGGCAGACCGTGCGTCAGAGGCTGACTGCGCAGCGCATCGCCCATCTGACGCCTTCGCAAGGCTTGGCGTCCCTGCTCGCAGATGGCACGGATCGCAGAGATTTGCCTGGATTGCGGACAGTAGAAGCTGCCAGGCGGCGTCTCAAAGCCGTCCGCGCCAAAAGACGAGGGGATGCCAAAGCGCATTGTTCGCCCACCGTGCTGAGGCTGGTTGTGGAGGCTCGGAACTCCTCCAATTCTGGGGTGCATTATCGAGCTCTGCAGACCGAGGGCGTTGCCGCGACCGTGTTCATTTTGGAGGAAGAGGTCAGGGCAATCAGAAAGTGGGTGGATGAGGGGGGCAGCCTGATCTGGTCGGAGGACGCAACCTACAAGATGAACTGCTCCGGTTGGTGCCTGAGCACTATAGCCTGCCCCGCGCTCCATCTCACCGGTGGGCTTTGGAGGACGACGGAGCTTTCATTGGGCCATGCCTGGACCCCGAAGGAGAGCGCGGCTTTCTGTGGGGACATCAAGGAAGCGATCCTGGGCATCTACGAGGAGCGCGGGCTGGACCTCCGAAGGCACGTGCAGGCTGCCTTCTACGACAACTCGCCCGCACAAAGAGCCGCCCATCGCGCGCAGCTCCAGGGTGTCCCCTACCGCAGGGATCTTCGGCATCAGGTTGCAGCTTGCCGGCGCAGGAAAGGGCCTTTGTCGCGAGGATTGAGTGCTTGGGCGCAGAAGTCGGCCTTCTACCCGCCGTTGGTTTTCGACCTTGCCGCGCAGGCCCTCCTGGACCGCCTGCGGGTGAAGGAAGAGTATGACTGGATGTCTTACTTGACTGACGTGGCCTTTTCCAAGCAGGGCCAGCTGTGGTCTGCTGAGTGGCAGTGCTGCATAGCTGTCGCCCGGCCAGGGTTTACGCCTGCAAGCGTGGGCCAATCCAAGGAGTCGCAGTGGGCCGCTTTGAAGCGGTGCACTGGCAACCTTGCCAACACGGATCTGGCAACGGCTGCGCCGGAGGTGGAACTGGCTCTGCGCGCGCTGATGCACGAGCGGAACACCCAGGCTGGCGGGGACTTGGTGGCCACTTTGCGCTCTGCTCCAGATCGGCCTGCGCATCAACTGCTTTCGGGGAGCTCTCGGCCAGCATCCCGCGCGGAGGACCCTTTTCTGAGCTCTGTTTTGCTTGTGTGTTGGTGACTGGCGGTAGCGGGGCCGCAAGTTGGGGCCACAGGGGTCGCTGCCAAGTACGCTTGCTTTTGTCGAACCCTTGCCTTTTGTCGAACCCTACTGCGGCAGGACAGCATGGGCCATCAGCAATGGGCGAAATCGGCTTGGCAGTTTGCGCAGAGGGCCCCGTGGAACTTCCACCGAATCGATCAGGAGCTGATGGACTTTGACAGACACTATGTCATGTGGAAGTACGAGCCAAGCCACCAGGTGGACCAGAAGACAGCTGAGGCCTTTGCTGCTTTCATGAGGGCTGAAACCAAGCCAGAAATCCTCTGCGCCGCCAAAAAACTTCACATTGTCAAAGATGATGGCTCCGTGTCCTTGGCCATGCTGGAAGAGATCGTGCAGGAGCTTGTGCTTGTCAGCCGGCCGCGCACCAAGCGCGTGCAGCAAGAGGACTGCTGGGGGCTGCCCTACCTTTGCTCTTGCTCCACGTTTGCATGCCGGGGGCAATGCGAACATGATCTCTTCGTGCAGTGGATTGAGGGCACCGGCGCGGTAGAGTTCCACAGCTTGCAGGACTTCACCCGGACCGACAAAGTGATCAAGTGCATGCCGCAGCCAGCTGGCAGGCCATGTGATGCGCCAGGCGCATGGGAAACAATACAGGCTGTGCAACAGAAGAGGGACAAGGCCAGAGCCAAAGCAGCGCAGAAGAAGCGCAAGGCCCGGGCGGCGCAGTCAGCTGCCGAAGATGCTATTTGGACTCCGCGCAAGGCGGCCAAAACTGAGGAGGCGGACAAGACCGTTGCTGGCATGCTGGCAGGTCTGACCCATGCCGCCTTCATGAGGCACTACGAGGCACTGATCAAAGTGGGCAAGGCAAAAATGCCGCTGGGGGAAGCTTTGGCGAGTGGTGTCGCCAAAGCTGTGCACGCGTTGCACGGCGATGCCAGGACTGGGCCAAACGTCCACGAGGTTGTCTGCGAGTGTTGGAAGTTGCTCTTGCTTGCTTGCACTGGCAGTGTGGGAAGCAGGTTGATTACCCGAAGTCGGCGTTTTGACTGGGATTTCTTCTTTTGTTCTGGTCTTGGGGCTCACCAACTCAACAAAGCTCGTGTTGAACTCGACTGCTTCCTTCCAGGACCACTCCTCCGGCAAAGGTGCTTGCCAGGCAACTCCTGGATGGATGGGTCCGGGAAAAGAATGAAAAGAAAGCTTCCGGCAGTGCTTCACAGGCCAGCTCGCAGTGATGCAGCATTGGCAAAGTCGCGGCGGTCGCCGTTTCTTGCATGGCACAATGCCAGCAGCAGAGCCTCCAGTGTCTGCAAAAAAAAACGTGGACCTGGCACTGGCATGCCGGCTAATTCGATCATGCATTGGAGTGGCGCGCAAGGCCACATCTACAGTTTGCAATGGGCCACAGAATGTGCTGGAGCTAGAGAGAACTAGCTCATGCTATCACTTGGCACAATGCCAGCAGCAGAGCCTCCGGTGTTTGCAATAAACACGGACCTGGCACTGGCATGCTGGCTAATTCGATCGTGCATTGGAGTGGCCCGCAAGGCCACATCTACAATTTGCAATGGGCCACAGAATGTGCTAGAGCTATACAAAACTAGCTCCTGCCATCGTAGACCGCAAAAGCCAATGAAGGCACACGCATGCAGTGCAAGTGCCAGTCATCTTCCCGTTGGGTGCGGGCAGAGCCGACCATCTGCCTATCAGATTGCAAAGTCTTGGCAAGGGCAGTTTCAAGTGGCGGCACGTTGCCTGACCAGGCTTTGGCACTCCCTTCTTCTTCGGCCAAGCCTTGACAGGCCAGCGGAGTCCGTGTTCTGTCAGATTGCTGAGAGCTCGAGCAACTGCTGTGTTCCTAGCGTGGCGGCCGGCCAAGTGTTGCCCACGAGGTCCAGCTCCGTTATCGCGGCCTTCGCGGCTGCCAAGCCTCCGGGCTTCAGCAGTGCGGCGGCCGCGCTCGATGCGCCGCTTGGCGGCAGTGTTCCCCGTCTTTTGGTTGGTTTGGCGAGCGGAGACCTAAAAAAAAAAACATCAACACCCCGCACCGGAATTAGGCTGCCCAATTCTGAGAACCCACCAGAGGTCAACCCGCAGTCACCTGTGGCGTCGGATGGTGTTCTCGAGCCGAAGGATCTCATCTTGGGTTGTGGGGGCCGGTGCCCGACGCGTCCTTCGGCCCGCCCACCCGAGGCTGATCTGCTTTGGCATGTGCTCGGAGGCCAGAGACGGCTCTTCCACACATTAGACCCAGCTTAAACAATCTTAAACAACACAAAACAATTGAGTCTCTCTCAAAATCGGGGAAGCCGTTTTGGACCGGCTCTTCATGGAACAAGGAATGGTAGGCACTTCCCAATAGGGTACCCCTCTTGTTCGAGACAAAAAAAAACAATTTGTTTGTTTGTTGTTTGCGGGCGCCGGGGGTTCCCACGGAGGCCGCAGCTGGCTCGACTCTTGCTGGGCAGCATCACAAGGCAGCAGAGGCCCGGGCAGCTTGCGACCAAACTTGCTAGAAGTCCATTAAAGTTGACAGCGCTCGACCCCATGCGACCAAATTCGACCAAAATCGGCCGAATTCGACAAAACTCGACCAAACTTGAACAAATGCGACCAAACTCGAACAAAAATCCAACCGAACTCGACCAAACTCGGCCAAACGTGACCAAACTGGACCGAGCTCGGCCAAACTCGACCCAACTCGACCAGATTCGACCAAATTCGACCAAATTCAACCGAACACCCTACCAAACTCGACCAAACCCGCCCAATCCGACCAACTTGGACCACTGCGCCCGATGGACCGCCCAATCCGACCAACTTGGACCGCTGCGCTCGACCAAAGTCGACCAAATTCACTCAAAGTCAACTAACGTAGACAGCGTAGACAGACAGCACTCGACACCATGCGACCAAATTCAGCCAACTCGACCAAACTCGACCAAATTTGACCAAACTCGGCCGATATCGACCAAACTCGACCAAACTTGAACAAATGCGACCAAACTCGAGCAAAATCCAACCGAACTCGACCAAATTCGACCAAACTCGACCAAACCCGACCAAATTTGACCAGATTCAGCCCAGAGAATGTGACTGGAAAATATCAAAAAAATCCGGTTAAATTCAGTCTGGCGATGGACCGCCCAATCCGACCAACTTGGACCACTGCGCTCGACCAAAGTCGACCAAATTCAACTCAAGGTCAACTAACATAGACAGCGCCCGACGCCCTGCGACCAAATTCAACCAAACTCGACCAAACTTCAGCAGATTCGACCAAAGTCGAGCAACATCCAACCAAACTCGACCAAACCTGACCAAACTGGACCAACCGCGACCGAATTCGACCAAACTCAACCAAACTCAACCACACCCGACCAAACTCGAGAAACTCAACTCAACGTCAACTAAAATAGACAGCGCTCGAGACCATGCGACCAAAATTCGATCAAATTCGACCAGAGGCGACCAAACTTGACCAGATTCGACCTAAATCCAGCAAAATCCAACCAAACTCGACCCGACTCGACCAAGTTCGACCAAATTTGACCAAATTCGAACAAATTCGACCTAATTTAGCCAAACTCGACCACACCCGACCAAAGTCGACCAAACCCCACCAAATTTGACCAAATTCAGGCTAGAGAATATGACTGGAAAATTTCAAGAACTTTCCGGTTGAATTCAGTCTGGCGATGGACTGCCCAATCCAACCAAATTGGACCACTACGCTCGACCGAAGTCGACCAAACTAAATTCGAAGTCAATTAGAAATGACAGCGCTAGACCCCACGCGACCACATGCGACCAAATTCGACCAAAATCAACCAAAATCGACAAAACTCGACCAAACTTGAACAAATTCGACCAAACTCGAGCAAAATCCAACTAAACTCGACCGAACCAAACTGGAGCAAACTCGACCGCATTCGACCAAATTCGACCAAACTGGACCAAACCCGACCAAAGTTGACCAAATTTAGCCTAGAGAATTCAACCGGACAATTTCAAGAAATCTCCGGCTGAATTCATCCAACAAACTTGGACCGCTGCGCTCGACCAAAGTCGATCAAACTCAACTCGAAGTCAAACTTGTGCATAGGCCCAGTTCTTCCGTGGCACCAATTCTTGTCTATCATTTTTCTTTGGTGGTTTCCCTACTAGTCAATCCCCAAAAAAGGGTTCCCTGTTTCAGCCAGGGCTGCTGAACAACTGGGAAGGTTGAAGAGGGGGTTGAATCGCCCCGCCCTTGGCAGGAATATTGCATTCCGACTGGTGCAATGCATCGGAATCGGCCTTTTCAAGGCCCCGTTTCTGGCGCCTGGGAGTTATGAGTGTCGATGCATTGCCAAGGATGCGTTGCTAACTCGCTGTGGTTTTTCGTCCCATTTCAGAGGGCATTCTCCACTTACAACAGTTCCCACGTTCAACTGCCAGGTTTATTCGTGACTTCATTCGCTTCAGCATCGGCCCCGGCCCCTGCTTGCGCCGGAAGCATGAAAAAAAGTCAGATGCTCTTGGGTCCCTACAGTGGGTCTCCTCAAGAGGAGTTTCGTCTTCCAGGTGCCCTCATACAAGCGCCTTCCGTTAGTGAGAGGAAGTGTGGCCTACACTGCTTTTGTCATATGTTTGTTCTCGTTGGGTCTTTGGCTTTGTTGATTTTCTGGTGGAGGCTGAAAACCCGTGATTCTGAGTTGATGAAGTAGGGGTCCGCCTGGAGGAAGGAATACAGGGATCTCCAGATCTTTCTCATCCGCGGGTACTTTTTTCTTCGGGGGTCAACGTTGCTGACCTGCTGAAGTGGTGGACTTTATGTTGCTTGCAACGCTCCCTTGGGGATGACTAGTATAGTTTGACCAACGGTGGGATCGGTGTATTTAGGGTGGCGGTGTGTTTCGGTGGTAGAAGCAGTTTTATGCCTTGGGAATGTATCAACATAGACACCAAAATTGCATTATTTTCTATTGGCTTCCGTTTAAACCAAGTTGACACGGGCACTAGGGTGCCCTCAAAACAACGCGACGATTTCGGTAGAATCCGCTTGCTCAACGAGCACATTCTCCTTTGCGCCATTGGCTACCGGCCGTGAGGCGCCTCCGGCGCGCCTTGTGCCGTTCTTCCCGTGGCGGCAAGGTATGGCCTGTGTGTTGGATATGAGTCCCTTTTGGCCCTTGGCTTGGAAGCTTGCTATTCTGGGAGGCTTGTTAACTGAATGGCTAGCGGCTGGCACACGGTTTAAAGGGAGTGTGTGAGCACGATTAGCATGTGGCCAAAACGGTCCTTTTCACTTCAAGGTGGCCAAAACATTGTTTACATGTTCAATAACACTCAACCGAAGTTGAGAGACACGTGCGCTTTAGTTGACTTGACAGGGTGCCAAGGATTTGCGCACACACGACTAGGGGTTGCCATTGTGAGCTGTTTGTGTGAAAGCTGAACGCAGCACAACGCTGCAATTGGCTCAATATGAGCTTGCAATTTACAGCAAGCCAGAACTTACAGTCAAGTCCTGCTAGCTTTTCATATGTTTTCACTCTGCAATGCTATTTTTCTCAGTGGACAAGCTTCTCTATATCACACTTTAACCTTGCATGTCCAACAGGGAAAGCAGAAGACCTGAACCACTCACTTCGAACCTGTAACCTGCAACCACAGGAGCCATGCATATCCAGCTTGAGCTGGACATTCCTTCCCTCCTGCGGCAGAATGAGCCGCTGTCGGCTGACCGCAGGGAGGAGATACATGTGGGGCGGTCAGCTGCTGGTAAGGCCTCGGTGTCTGATTCGCAGCTGCATCGGCAGCGTGGGCGCCTTGGCCGTGCTGAGAGGGAGGCTCTCAGGTCCAGCGGCTTTGTCAGCGACCTGGTTGCGCGGCCGGAAGCTGTGGAGGCCCTCGAGCAGATCAGCAAGCGGCGCAAGCTAGAGGCGGCATCAGGGGCGTCGTCGTCGAGCAGCCACGGTGAGGTGTCCTCCCGTGGTAGCGAGGCGCGGCGTCTCTGGTGGCCGTTCTCGGACGCTGCGCGCGGCCGGGTCGCTGCCTGGTTGGAGGTGCCGTGCCAGGCGAAGGGGAAGAAGATGCTGAAGCATTGGTGGCATCAGATAGGCGATGCTGTCGATGTAGGGCCGCCAGGGCACGAGGACGTCAAGATGCTGCTTGCTCAGCTGTGGCAGACGCGTCCGGGCCCGCACGGCTCCCTGGCTGACCTTTTTGGCGACTATGTGCCTGTCAGCCCAGGCGTTGGCTGCGTGCCCTTCTTGCCGTGCAAGGTGAAGGAGGGGGCGCAGTTTCGCGTGGGCTGGCACGGCACAGTCGCTGAAGCTCTCTACATGATTGCTGCTGCTGGCCATCTCAAGGCCAGCGCAGATGAGAGTGAGGGTCACCGCTTCTTCCCTGGGCACGCTGGCGTTTATTTACATACGGACAAGAACAGCCACCTCATTCACAGCTACGCGCGCTTTGCACCCACGCCTGTGCCTGGCTGGTTTTTTGAATGCTACTTCAAGGTCCTCTATGATGTAGAGGGCTCTGTCAAGGGCAAGAAAAAAACCAACCAGGTCATTCAGACAGAGGACTCCGTGCACATCGAGAGCTTGTGGGTGGCCGTCAAGACGCTGTCCCAGATCGAGCAGGGAGCCTGGGTGGCGAACGAGTGGGACCCGGCGCTGGAGGGAAGGCCGCCACACATGCGTTCGCAGCATCCTGCCTCGTAGGCACTGTCCTCGCAGCTGATCCTGTCTTGGACACTCGTCCTGGGTCCTGGCAGCAGATGTTATGCTTCTTGCACGGGGTAGCCAGCCCCGGGGAACTAGAACTCCAACCCTAGTGCCATGTGGTTTGCAGCATGCTGCGTAGCTGACACGTGTTTGTGAGCTTAAGCTGGTGGCTCTGCGAGGGGGTCGTTGATGCATGACTAGTGTGAGCAGATTCGCCAGAACTATGCGCTTTGCCGCCAACAGTCTTCCTGAAATGAGCCGGTAAGCCTTGGGCAAGTGTAGTTTGAAGCGTGGAGCCAAAACCAAATACCAGGTTGAGCCCCCAGCGTCCCAGCGTTCGGTGTGCCACAGGTGAATTTGCGTTGCCCAGAGTGAGCTGCAAAATGCACTTTGAATGGTTTCGATCCGTTGCCTCAAGCAAGGCTGCATAAATGACGCATGGCTTCACGAGCTTGAGCGATGCCACCCTGGCCGCGGGGGCACTGTGCCGGGCCGATGGGTGTGGCCACGAGGTCGCACTTACATAAATGCAATGAATGCAAACCCTCAGCGGGATCATCCTTGGAGACGCACCTTGGCCATAATCCTTCGAGAGTTGTCCTTCCCAAAACTTCTTGGCCCAGAAGTGACTGCCTGCAGCCAATTCGAATTTCGTTGGAGTTTCTGCGCTTAGCAGCCGCTCGGAGGTGAAAGGCTGCGGAATTGCTTTCGGCTTTCTGCGTTGCAGCTCTTCGCCACTGCTTTTCAAGTCTATGTGTTGCAGAAGGGCTCCGCCGGCCGGAGTGGTTCCGATCCATGCCCGTGGAAGCGTAGCTGAAGTGCCTTTGTGATCGCGAGCCTCAGTGCTTCCGCCGCTGCCAGAGCCGCCCCCGCTCGCTGCCCTGAGCACGAAAAAAAGCCAGATGCTCTTGGGTCCCTACAGTGGGTCTCCTCGAGAGGAGTTTCGTCTTCCAGGTGCCCTCATACAAGCGCCTTCCGTTGGTGAGAGGAAGTGTGACCTACACTGCTTTTGTCATATGTTTGTTCTCGTTGGGTCTTTGGCTTTGTTGATTTTCTGGTGGGGGCTGAAAACCCATGATTCTGCTAGTGCTCGTCTAGTGCTCGTCCAGTGCTCCGCCCGGTGATTGTCCAGTGCTCGTCCAGTCTTCTATCCAGTGCTCTGTCTAGTGCTCGGCCAGTGCTCGTCCAGTGCTCCGTCTAGTGCCTGTCTAGTGCTCATCTAGTGCTCGTAGTGCTCGTCTAGTGCTCGTTTACTGCTCTTCTATCGGAGGTGGCTCGTGGCCTCCCTATTCTGGCGAATTTGGTCGCATGTGGTCGCATGGGGTCTAGCGCTGTCGCGCAGTGGTCCGATTTGGTCGGATTGGGCAGTCCATCGCCAGACTGAATTCGACCGGAAAATTGTTGAAATTTTCCAGTCATATTCTCTAGGCTGAATTTGGTCAAATTTGGCCGGGTTTGGTCGAGCTTGGTCGGGCGTGGTTGAGTTTGGTCGAAATTGGTCGAAATTGGTCGAATTTGGTCGAATTTGGTCGAAATTGGTCGAGTTTGGTCGAATTTGATCGAATTTGGTCCAATTTGGTCGGATTGGGCAGTCCATCGCCAGACTGCTCGTCTAGTGCTCGTCTAGTGGCCGTCTAGTGCTCGTCTAGTGCTCGTTTAGTGCTGGCGCTCGTCCAGTGCTCTTCTAGTGCTCGTCTAGTGGCCGTCTAGTGCTCGTCTTGTGCTCTGTCCAGTGTCTAGCACTGGTCTAGTGCTCGTCCAGTGCTCGTCTAGTGCTCTGTCTAGTGTCTAGTACTCATCTGGTGCTCGTCCATTTCTCGTCTAGTGCTCTGTCTAGTGCTCGTCTAGCGCTCATCTAGTGCTCCGTCTAGTGCCCGTCTAGTGCTCCGTCTAGTGCTCGTCTAGCGCCCATCTAGTGGTCGGTCTAGTGCTCGTCTAGTGCTCGTCTAGTGCTCGTCTAGTGCTCTGTCTAGTGCTCGTCTAGTGCTCCGTCTAGTGCTCGTCTAGCGCCCATCTAGTGCTCGTGCTCGTCTAGTGCTCGTCTAGTGCTCTGTCTAGTGCTCGTCTAGTGCTCGTCTAGTGCTCATCCAGTGCTCGTCTAGTGCTCCGTCTAGTGCTCGTCTAGCGCCCGTCTAGTGCTCGGTCTAGTGCTCGTCTAGTGCTCATCTAGTGCTCGTTTAATGCTCTTCTATTGGGGCACGTTGCGTGGCCAGGCTTTGGCACTCCCTTCTGCTTCGGCCAAGCCTTGACAGGCCAGCGGAGTCCGTATTCTGTCAGATTGCTAACAGTTCGAGCAACTGCTGTGTTCCTGGCGTGGGGGCCGGCCAAGTGTTGCCCACGAGGTCCGCTCCGTTATCGCGGCCTTCGTGGCTGCCAAGCCTCCGGGCTTCGGCGGTGCGACGGCCGCGCTCGATGCGCCGCTTGGCGGCAGTGTTCCGCCCGTCTTTTGCTTGGTTTGGCGAGCGGAGACCTAAAAAAAAAGATCAACTCCCCGCACTGGAATTAGGCTGCCCAATTCTGAGAACCCACCAGAGGTCAATTCGCAGTCATCTGTGGCGTCGGATGGTGTTCTCGAGCCGAAGGGTTTCATCTTGGGTTGTGGGGGCCGGTGCCCGACGCGTCCTTCGGCCCGCCCACCCGAGGCTGATCTGCTTTGGCATGTGCTCGGAGGCCTGAGACGGCTCTTCCAAACATTCGACCCAGTTTAAACGACAAAAAACAATTGAGTCTCTCTCAAAATAGGGGAACCCGTTTTGGAAAGGCTCTTCATGGAACAAGGAATGGTAGCCGCTTCCCAATAGGGTACCTCTCTTGCTCGAGACAAAAACAGAGCATTTGTTTGTTTTTTGTTTGCGGGCGCCGGGGGTTGAAGGACCCGTTTCAGGGCGTGTCTGAAGGTTTCCAGTCGGGTAGGGATTTATGCTCATAAGCCAACGCATTTATTTGGGCTCTGAGAGAATTACACACCCGCCCGTTGCCCGTGCTTCCTGGCATCTTTTTTGCATACTTTGTCTCCCTCTCTTTCTCTCTTTCTCTCTTTCTCTCTTTCCCTCTTTTGTTTGTCTCTTTCTCTCTGTCTTTATCACGTCGTTTGGGAGCAAAACACGTGCACTTGTTTTTTTGAGGACGCCAAAAAGGAAACCACGCAAGCAAGTGCTTTTGGAGGGTACCAATGGTTGTTCCCTTTTTTTGAGGGTACCCTGTTACTTTGGAAATCAAAAGGAAACCACAATTTTGGGGACCAAATCCCAGTTTTAAAACATACCCCAAAAAGGAGAAGGAGACAAAGATATGGCCTGTGTGTTGGATATGAGTCCCTTTGGGGTTCGCGGGCTCCTGTAAATGGCTGGTTCCCTTTTGGCTTTCCTAAACATGCGCACGGGAGTCCAACCCATTCCCGTATCCCCTCCTTTCCCCCATAGCCAAATGCGCCTGATTCAGAACTTCGGTCTCCGACCCACAAAGGCTCGAAAGGAAGCCTTCATTTAAGGCGTCGAAAGCTTTCTGCCCTTATGACTATGTGCAATGGTTTAGACTGACCCCTTTCATATTTAGTTAGCATTGCACCCTTTCATACCAGCTTTTGATCATTTGTGTATTCTCCCGGGAGTTTCAAAGGCTCAGCCGCCCGATTCCCGCGGTTTGATCTCCCATCGGACAGCCAGCCTCAGGTCTTGGAGCAGAACATTCGAGTTCGATGGCTTTCACCTCCGTTTGACGATGCCTACGAAATAAAAAGTGGTGCGTGGGCCAGCGGAAGCCCTAAAGCGAGGTGTGGGGCAGCAGCAACCCTAAAGCCAGGTTGGGCCAGCAGAAGCCCTAAGCCCTAAAGTGATGTGTGGGCCAGCGTGTGTGGGCCACCAGAAGCCCTAAACCCTAGAGTGATATGAGCCACGGACAAAACCTACGTCGACCACTTTATCAAGAGGGGTTGAATTATATGTCCAAACTGCGCGATACCCTGTGGAGCCCCCAAAAAAAAACGATAACCCTCAAGTTGCGACTTTCGAGCGGGAGCTGCTGAAGTGCATTTCGCGTACAAGACTTGCACTATAAAATTGCGATTTTCGAGCTGGAGCTGCGGAAGTGTACCTCGCGTACTAGACTTGTACTATAAAGTTGCGATTTTCGAGCTAAAGCTGCGGAAGTGTGCTTCGCGTGCTAGACTTGGACTACAAAAAACAAAGTCGACCAAAATCGTCCGAAATCCTCAAGATCGTCCAAAATCGACCGGCTGAATTCGACCAAACTCAACCAAAATCGACAAAACTCGACCAAACTCGAACAAATTCGGCCAAACTCAAGCAAAATCCAACTAAACTCGACCAAACCAAACTCGACCAAACTCGACCAAAATCGACCACATTCGACCAAACTGGACCAAACCCGACCAAATTTGACCAAATTCAGCCTGGACAATTCAACCGGAAAAATTCAAGAATTTTCCGGCTGAATTCAGTCTGGCGATGGACTGCCCAATCCGACAAACTTGGACCAATGCGCTCGACCAAAGTCGACCAAACTCAACTCGAAGTCAATTATAGTAGACAGCGCGCGACCAAATTCGACCGACTTCGACCAAAATCGACCAAATTTCAACCAAATTTCGACCAAACTCGACCAAATTCGACCAACATCGACCAAACTCGACCAAAGTCGGACAAATTCGACCAAACTCCACAAACTCCACCAAACTCGACCAAACTCGACCACACCCAACCAAACTCGACCAAACCCGGCCAAATTTGACCAAATTCAGCCTGGAGAATCGCACTGGAAAATTTCAAGAATTTTCCGGTTGAATTCAGTCTGGCGATGGATTGCCCAATCCGACCAAGGTCCACATTCGACCAAAATCGACCAAATTCGACCAAACTCGACCACACCCGACCGAACTCGACCAAATTCGACCAAATTCGACCTATTTCGACCAAATTCCGCCAAACTCGACCAAAATCGACCAAATTCGACCAAACTCGACCACACCCGACCGAACTCGACCAAATTCGACCAATTTCGACCAATTTCGACCAAAATCCACCAAACACGACCGATTTCGACCAAATTCGACCAAATTGGACCAAACTCGACCAATTTCGACCAAATTCGACCACACTCGACCAAATTCGACCAAATTCGACCAAACTCGACCACACCCAACCAAACTCGACCAAACCCGGCCAAATTTGTCCAAATTCAGCCTAGAGAATGTGACTGGAAAATTTCAAGAATTTTCCGGTTGAATTCAGTTGAATTCAGTCTGGCGATGGATTGCCCAATCCGACCAAATTGGACCACTGCGCTCGACCAAAAAAGACCAAACTCAATTCGAAGTCAATTAAAATTGACAGCGCTCCACCCCGTGCGACCAAATTCGACCAATTTCGACCCAAATCAACCAAATTCGACCAAACTCGACCGAACACCACACCCGACCAAACTTGACCAAATTCGACCAAATTCTACCAATTTCGACCAAATTCCACCAAATGACTGTCAAGAATTTTCCAGTGGAGACTTGCCCAATCCGACTAAATTGGGCCACGAACCACTGCGCTCGACCAAAGTCGACTAACATCAAATTCAACCCCTGACCAAGTGCTCGAGGTTCGATTTCACTGGCGGGTGTTGGGATGCGATTGGCGGGCTTGGCAGTGCGCGATTGGCGGGTTGGCAGTCCGTGATTGGCGGGACGGGACAGTTTGCGATTGACGGGCTCCCCGTATCCGATTGGCGGGCTACCCCTCAGAGGAGCCTCCAGATGAGGTTGCGAACGACGTTGCTTCCGCGAACAAGCTCCCAAGTAGTGAAGCCCGCCCAGGCCGGCGCGTTAACAACGCCGCTGCCGGAAAGCTGCAAGGCGGCGAGCTCCGCAAGGATTGCGTCGAGGGCGCTCTGGAGCGTGGTCTTGCTGGCTGAGAGCGCGGCGTTCGTGGCGTGCAAGGCCAGAGCGTTGCGTCGGCCTTGGCCCCCTGGAGCGCCGCGTCCGCTGCCGCTATCCTCTAGGAAGTGTCGACGGCAGACAGCAGGGCGTAAGCAGTCAGGGCACTGGCTCGGAGGCCAGCGCTGCGGCGGTGACGCCCAGGAGAGTGTTGGCCACCTTGCTGTCGACCTCCAGCGTGATCCTCGCCGCTATGTCTAGGGAGTGCTGGTAACGCCGTAGTTGGCTGCCACCGTGGCCAGCGTGGCGTTGTTGGCCGAGGCGATGGAGCCGTTCATGGCCGCCGTGGTGCTGTAGTTGGACAGCTTCAGATCCACGCCGTCCGGGGTGCTCTTCGTCGCCACCACGCCAGCACGTCGAAGGCCGATTGGTCGGCCTTGTTGGAGAGTACCCGTGGTCAGCAAGCTCTGCAGCGCGGCGATGCTGCTTCCGTGCGCGGCCACCTGTCCGTCCGTGGTGGCCAGGGCCGCAGCTTTGTCGTCCAGGGACTGGATGGCTGCTGCGTTGTTGCCTGAGGCTGCCGTGTTCACCGCCAGGTCAGCCACTTGCGCGTAGGGTGTCAGAGCGAGGGCCAGACGTGCGTGCCGTCAGTTACCTCTCCGTTGACCTCCGGATGTAGCGCGTGATGAATTGACCGATGTGGCTATGCGTTGTGTGCATAGTTTTTTAGGACAAAGACCGAAAGCTTGTGTCACGGGGCGCCACCCACCTGCGGCCGGGCATTAATGAACCATTAATGAATCAGCCCGTTCCATTATTGACTCAAACTTGCCAAGAACGAACCTCTGGAACTCGGGAACTTGGCCGCTTTTGCGCACTTTTTGGCCCAAAGGAGAGCGGTGACGAAGCGGTGACAAGCGGTGATGGAATTTGTGTGTTTTCCGGGCTGAAAGCGGAATCCTGAGCCTGATTTCGACCGAAAACGAGCGAAACTAGAGGCTCAGGCATCCCACTTGCAGTCTGACACGAAAAAACAAACTTTTCGGAGTTGGCCGTTTTGAACGCTTTTTGCACCAAAAATGGAGCGGTGACAAAGGCGGTGACAAGTTCGGCGGGCTGATGTGTCACAAGCCGAAACCTCGGCGGGCTGCCGCGTTCCGAGCGAGGTCCTCGGCTGGCTGTCGTGCCGCGGAAAACCCTGCGAAGAACAAAGTCCTCCGGGAACTGGGTCGCTTTTGCGAACTTTTTCGGCCCAAAAGAGAGCGGTGACGAAGCGGTGACAAACGGTGACAAGCTCGGCGGGATGGAATTTGCCTGCTTTTCCAGCAGAAAACGGAGTCCAGAGCACAGCGAGCGTCTGGAGGCTGATTTTGACCGAAAACGAGCGAATCTGGAGGCTCAGGCACCACACTTGACGTCTGACACGAAAAAACGAACTTTTCGGAGTTGGCCGTTTTGAGCGCTTTTTGCACCACAAACGGAGCGGTGACAAAGACCGGTGACATCGGAAAAACGTTCAGCTGGATGGAGAATTTGGCTGTTTTGAAGGGTTTGGGGACCAAAAATCCCAAATAATAAGGGTGCAATCAGCTTTCTTTCCTTGCTACTGCCAGCAGGTCCGTCACGGAGACTGACTCACCCTCGAAGGCCGAGGCCATGATCTGCATGCTGTACAGGTCCAGCGTGCCCGCTGACTGCTGCACCAGCCCGGAGATCGACCCACCGAAGGCTCCAAAGCGCAGCTTTGCGACTCCGCCCGGCGGCACCGAGAAGTCCAGGTGCGCCGTGCTCCAGACACCCTGCGCGGCCGTGCCGAGGAAGGTGCCGGTGACGCCCACGTAGTTGTTGTCGGCAGCGCTGACGTACATCACCAAGTTGGAGGCCGTGCCCAGCCTGTCGGCAGCCAAAGGAGTAGCGTCTCCAATGTTCCAGGAAAGGCGATAAGGGTCATGGCGTAGCCCTCCAGCTGGAAGCCTCCCACCGTGAAGCTGGCCAAGGACGGAGCTCTGGCTGTTGCAACTCCGTTCAAAGGCACATCTTGGCCGTGCTCCAGGCGCCCTGGTCACCCACGAACGTAGACGTTGTCGGCCTCGGACATGTGGGGTTCGCAGCCAGGATCAGAGTGTAGCCGTCCACGCTTGCTGCGCCCGCGGTGTGCGTGGCCAGGATCACGCTGCAGCCGCTGCTGGGGCGAACCGTCCAGTTTGACAGTGAGACGTCCTCCTATGGCAGCCACCACCTCGTCGGCGCACGGCTATTTGCAGGGCTGAGGCTGCCTCCATGACTCCGAGCTTGCCGGCAAGGAGGCCGTCCACTTGTGCGATGGTGTAGTAGCTGAGCAGGGCGGCTGCGATGCTCAAGGCCGTTGCCGTGTCCTGGTCGGCGGCCGAGCGGTACGCCACCAGCGCCGAGGTGATTCCTGGTCCGGGCCCGTCCGGCAGCGCGCCCGTGATGGCCGCCTGCGTCTGTGTGTCCTGCGCGCTTGCCGTGCGGTAGTCGGCCAACAGGGTGTCCACTTGCGTCGAGGTGTAGTAGGCCAGCAGCGCGGCCGAAATGGCACCGGTCGTCTCCGCGTCCGCCGTGCCCGTTCGGTAGTCGACCAACAACGCGTCCACTTGTGAGGAGGTGTAGTAGGCCAGCAGCGCAGCCGCGAGGGCCGCGTCCGCCGCTGCGATGGAGTAGCAGTCGGCCATGATGCTCAGCGTGTCGTCGCCGTTGGCCAGCGCAGCAGAGAGAGGAGCCTCCAGATGCAGGTTGCGAACGACGTTGCCTTCCGCGAACGAGCTCCCAAGTAGCGAAGCCCGCCCAGGCCGGCGCGTCAACAACTCCGCCGCTGCCGGAAAGCTGCAGGGCGGCGAGCTCCGCGAGGATTGCGTCGAGAGGCCAGCAGCGTCGCGTCGGCCTTGGCCCCCTGGAGCGCCGTGATGCTGGCTCTTCGTGGCCACCACGCCCTCCAGCACGTCGAAGGCCGACTGGTCTGCCTTGTTGGAGAGACCCGTGGTCAGCAAGTTCAGGGCCGCTGCCGGCTAGAGGCGCAATTGCTGGCGCCAGCGCGCTGCTGTCCAGCTTTGAGGCCCCGGAGCTGCCGTGTTCACTGCCAGGTCAGCCACTTGTGCGTAGGGTGTCAGAGCGAGGGCCAGCTGCCCTGAGTTGCTGCCGGGCGCTCAGAGAGGCCGTGCCGGGCGTCGGGCTGCCTGCTCATACACCCTGCTGCGCAACAGCTTCTCGCAAAAGTGGGGTTCCTTCACACAGCAGCGGCCACTGGCACTGAGCAGCGTGCGGCGTCTGCAACGGCCACCAACAAATGTGACCGTGCGGCGCCAGGACGCACTGGCCTACCGGGGCTCGATTCCCACCTGCGACCGGGCAACCTTTGCCCATTAATGAACCAACATTGCCCATTAGTGAATCAACCCGTTTCAATATTGACTCAAACTTGTCGAGATTTTCAAACCATGGGAGTTCGGCAGGTTGCCGCGTTAGACCCGGTGACGAAGCCGTTCGGCAGATTGGCGCATTAGGCGACGAATGCGTTCGGCAGGTTGCCACGTTAGACCCGGTGACGAAGGCGGTGACAAGTTCGGCAGTGTCACGAGCGAGGACCTTGGCAGGCTGTCGCGTCACGAGCAAGGTCCTCGGAAAACCCTGCGAAGAACGAAGTCCTCTGGAACTTGGGAACTTGGCCGCTTTTGCGGAAAAGTTCGTTTTTCGTGTCAGACGGCAAGTGGGGTGCCTCAGCCTCTAGACTCGCTCGGTTTCGGTTGAAAACAGGCTCCAGACGCTCACTGTGCTCTCGATTCCGTTTTCTGCCCGGACAAGCAGGCAAATTCCATCCCGCCGAGCTTGTCACTGTTTGTCACCGCTTTGTCACCGCTCTCTTTTGGGCCGAAAAAGTGGGACTTGGCCGTTTTGAGCATTTTTTGCACCAAAAACGGAGCGGTGACAAAGCCGGTGACATCGGAAAAAACGTTCAGCAGGATCGAGAATTTGGCTGTTTTGCAGGGTTTTTCAACCCAAAAACCAAAATTAATTGGTCCCTATAAGCTGGTGTTCCTTACTACTACGCCCAACTCCAGCGAGTCCAGCGGGTCCAGCAAGTCCAGCAAGTCCAGCGGGTCCAGCGGGTCCAGCGGGTTCAGTGGATCCATCAAGTCCAGCAAGTCCAGCAAGTCCAGCGCGGAGTCGAACGCATGCGCGCGCCCAAGTCCAGCAAGTGCAGCGGGTCCAGCGGGCCCAAGCGTTTAAAATTGCCAGAGCCACTTCCTTACAGGAGACGCATGCTCACTCCTGGGCTTCTGCCTTTGAAGTCGACCTACTGCAGCGCAAATGGTCCATGAATGATGCATTCCATGGAGCAATGGATTAGCCTGCTTGCGCACTGGGCAGACACTTTCTTCGCTAAGCAACGTAAGCTTGCCCTGCTGAACCACCTTCGCCTTTATTTGGATTTTATCATCCTGCGAACTGGCCCTCACGAGGGCTCAGTGCATTTTGCCCGCCTTTTGACACTGTGTACGTTTGCCATTTCCTATTCAAGCCAGAGCCAGGTCTTTACGGTGAACAACCTGGCCAAGTTCGCCTCCGCGTTTGACTGGAGCAAACCGACAGCCTACTTTCGTGACCAGGCTGCAAGTCGCCATTCAGCCAGAGGCCTTCTGACAGCTGCCAGTGATCCCAGTTTCAGGAATTTGCAGTGCAGCACCGCTGGCATGAGCACTCGGAAACCGCCTTAGTCTCGCTGTCGCACGCCTGCGCTGCTCCCATACCAATCAGCCTTTTGAATGCTGTTTGAAGACCTCGAATTCACCATTGCGCGCCTTCCGACTGCATTGCCCGCATTGCCAGCCTTGGAGACGCACGTTCACGAACCGGTGGACCTTACTTCGTGCTCACAGACCTAAAAACTTGCGCTTTGGTTAATACCCGCATTGACCTTCAGTGCCAGCTTCCGCCGCAGCCTTGGTCCAGCATGTGAGTCACACTCATGCTTTTGCCCTCGGCATGCCGGACTAGGTGCCTTCATCAGTGCCAGACCTGATGGGCATTGTCTCCAGCATGACAGAAGAGAACCAAGCATGCTGTCAAGCCTCGAAATCCTCGTCGCCTTTGCCAGAAGCTGCGCTTCCCACTGATGAGTCTTCAACCTTGCCGCCTGAAGGGGCATCCACGCAAGAGTTTTCAGAGCCCTGCACTGAAGAGCCGCCCTTAGTGAATCCCTTCGACCCCAACAGGGCAGAAAACTTTTTGTATCAGCCTTTTAGCAAGAGTGAGAAGCCTTAAACCTAGGGACCGTCCCAACAGAGGTGCCCAAGCCGAAGCCCTCGCCTTCAGACCCAGACTTGCCTTGCGACGCCCTGCCAGCAAAGCAGGAAGCTGTCTTCAAGGAGCCGAGGCCTTTGCCTTCCGAGCCGCAGAGGCCTCCGCCGGTGCCCCAGCCCAAGGCAGCCCTGAGCCCACCTTGAACCCTTCGTCCGGGTTTCACAAGCCCAAGCCCGCGCTTGGGCCTTTCACCGGACACGCCTTTGCACGCGTGGGACGGCAGCTGGTGGATGAATTACTACGAACTGCCCTTCAGTAGCCCTCGTAAGTGTGCCACGCGCATTAGCGAGGACCATCACGCCTTCAGCATCGACTCCTGCTGGAAACGCAATGAACGGCAGTCTTACCGCAAGCCTTCACCAATTGCAGTGATCCCCTCAGGGCTTCGCGCCGATCATGAGGTTTGGGGTTGTGTGCGAAGGACTTGATTAAGGGGCTGCCCATCAAGTCCAGCAGGCTTGGTACCTGTCCAACGCGCGCAAACCAGGACAGGGCTTTACTCATCATGATGGCGCTGCGCTTGAGTGCAGTGCGGCCCTCTGCTTGTGACACATGGCAGCCTGCGATGAAATCTGACAGATGGGCTAGGGTAAGGCGAAGCAAATTCCGTACACACTGATTCACAAAGGTGAGAAAAAAGCGGATGGCTCGGAGGTACTGTGACAGCGTGCCCCCCGAAAACTTGCGCAGCGATGCCTCGACAAGGACGTGCGGGTGTTGCGAGGCTTCCAGGGCTTGCGCTAGCATGCTGCAGCGACGCACGATGAGTATCAAAACCCACTCGGCAGCGCACTTGTCCTTCAGCGTGGCCTGTAACTGCGCAGTTGATGAAGGCCCGGGCGGGCGGACAGGGCCGTATGGCCTGCCTTTGCCATTAGCCGTACTTGCAGCATGGGAATTATACATAGTTTCGCCTGCTTGCACGCCAGCCGTGGGCTTGCTACTAGGCGCCCTGCTTTTGTGCGCACATTGCAGCCTTAGGTTTGGGGGCATTCAGAGAATCAAGCCGTCCGCTCTCTTGCTGTCCGCGCAAGCACTTCGTAACCTGTGTTGGGCTACCAGGACAACCAATCAGGGCCAGCCATTTGCATGTTTGCCCTTCGGTTTTCAAGGGGAAGACATCAGCGCATCCTGGCTGGTGAAGTGGCTTGCCCTGCTCAGCCAAGCATTAGACGCCACTCAGGCCGAATGGGGGGATTCCTTCGTGCCCGACTTCATTCATCCGACACCTGCGCCCAATGTCGTACTTGCAAGCATTGGTGTGCCTCCGCTGGGCAATACAGTTGCCCTGGAGGTCAGAAGGCGGCCAGCTGGTGACCCAAGACGAGGCTGCCTCGTTCACCCTTCACAGCCTTCTGCTCAGTGCGGCTGCGCAGCTACGCCTTCCCGAAGACAGCCGAAGACTTCAGGGTCACCATCGCCTTTTGTCTGCACTGCCTTGTGCGTGCAATCTGAGCTTGCCTTGGCCATCAGACATAGCTGGAGACCCCCTCGGCCGATGGCCCGTGGGGGCCAGCGCCCAACCGTCTTTCAAGTCCCACAGGGAAGCCCTCCAAGCCAACTAGAGCTCCAGAGCCTCCCACCATTGCAAGATTCCTGTACCACAAAAAGGGACAATTTGCTGTCCGCAGCCCTCAATACAGACGAAGAAGCTTGCACAGAGCACTCAAACTCTGTGCGTCCGACGGCGCGTCAGCAACTCAGCAATGCTCATGCGCCAATCAAGTGCCTTCCATCAAACCAGCCTTCAAAACATGCCTTGTTGAAGCACATGGATCGCGATAGGCTCCAAGATGTCCTTATAGACGCCAGGGTCCCAGAAGGCCTGCAGAACCTGGCTTTGGCAAAAGGTTTTGACTGTCCGTCAGACTTTGCCTTCGCCTTCCCGACCATAGCAGATGCAAAGGCCCTAGCAGAGCCTGCTGCCAACTCCAGGTCGCCATGTGTTCAGCCTAACCAGCTAGCATCGTGGGCAGAGCACCTGCCACCCAAGCTCACATCCAAACGTGTGTCCAGCCTTGTGAAGACTTTCAAGTCCAATTACCCGGGTGAGCTGCTGGACGCTGACACCACGCCATCCATCCGCCTTCTTAGTGCACGAGGGCCTGAAGCCCGGACAATCGCTGAAATGGGTGCCCTGGCAGTTCCGCCTTTCATCACGTCAGTACCAGGAACGCATGGACGCAAAATCATCCCGAGCTGCACGGTCAGAACTGCAGCTCCTGAGCCAAGCCTTTTTTGACGACACCCCAGAGATGTCAGTGGAGCACCACTCGCTATCGGCGGGGTGGCTCTTCCTTTTCGTAGACGACCTGCTGTGCGCACTCGTCCGAGATAGCGCCTCAGAAATGTTCGCCTTACTGGTGCTGTTCTTCTGCGCAATTGCTGACACCATTCAGCTCGTGTCCGCTAAGCTGATGAAGCTGGACGCCTTGATCAACGCACTGCTGGGAAGCAAACGGGTACTGCGTAAAACGCTCGAGCAGTGCATAGGCTTGCTCATTTGGGCCACCAGTATTTGTTGCATCGCTCAATACCACCGCAAATGTGGTCAGCCTTCAGAGCCTCCTTGAACAAGGACCTCAAAACCAGCCAAAGTCCAGCCTGTGGATCGCAGTGGGCTCCAAAATTTTGGAAATTTCAGGCCGCTACACTGCCCTCAGGACATCCCGCGTGTGCCAGGCACAAGCAAGCCCACGTGGGTACGTATGCCCGACCTGCGACGGAGCAGGAATGCACTCTTCCGCAGACTGGTGCTGTCCCAAGCCAGAACACCCGCTGCAAGCAGTTGCCAGGCCCTGGCTGCATTGGATGCATGAGCGCAAATTGGTGTCCAGACATGAGCCCCGAGGCAGGGCAGCCGTACAGACTCCACCTGCTGCAGGCCTTGGCCAACTCTTGGGGTGCCAGACATGGCCCTGCTGCCATTTCTGCAACACGGAATGCCGACGGGAGCCGTGTCAGCCTTGCCACCCAGCCTTCAATGGCCGGCAAAGAAGCCAGACTCCGCCCTGCCGCCGGATCTGGAAATCTGTGAGGGCAACTGGAAGATGGCCGAGGACGATGCAAAGCTTGCTGCGCAATGAAATTGCCAACAACTGGATTGTAGAAACCGGCCTTAGCATTGCCGAGGCTCGGAAAAAATTGCCCTTAGGCATTGCCGTAGGCAAATTAAATGTCGTTTTTGCAGAAGGGAAAGAGCCGGACAGCACTGTGTGCCAAGTGAATACCAGATGCCATCTACCAGAGCGCCTGAGCCTGCCAATGGCATCGGACCTGGCGCTGTCCACGCAGCCGGAGGACACTCCAGGCGCCTTCGTGGGCGCCAGCATTGACTTCAAAGCCGCACACAAACAGGTGCAGGTCCGCCCTGAAGAGCATGGCCTTCTACTATTCGCCTTTAAAGGAAAACTCTATCACTATGGAGTGTGCCATTTTGGGGGCCGTTTCTCGGCATTCTGGTGGCAGCGCACTGGCGCTTTTTTGCTTCGCCAGGTGCATGGGTTGCTGGCTAAGCCCCACAAAGCCTTCCTTTTTGTGGACGACCTTCTGCGTGCACTCTTCCGAGATAGCGCGCCAGATATGTTTGCCTTGGTGGTGCTTTTCTTTTGCGCCATTGCGGCGCCAATTTCATGGAAAAAGGCGCAATTCCAGGACAGCCTTGTTTGGTGCGGCTGGGAGATCAACTTCTCCCACGACACCATTCAGCTCGTGTCCGCTAAACTGACCAAGCTGGACGCCTTGATCAAAGCACTGCTGGGGAGCCGACGGGTACTCCGCAAAACACTCGAGCAGTGCATAGGCCTGCTCATTTGGGCCACCAGCATTGCACTGCATCTGAGATCCTGGCTAGCGCCACTATACTCGGACCTCAACAGCCCACCAGGCTCGATGCGCTCGATACCGCCTCAAATGTGGTCAGCCTTCAGAGCATCCTTGAACAAGGATCTCAAAACCAGCCATAGCCTTCCCGGCTTGTGGATCACAGTGGGCTCCAAAATCTTGGAAATTTCAGGTCGCACCATGCACTGCCCTCAGGACATCCCGCGGGTGCCCGGCACTAGCAAACCCACGTGGGTGCGCATCGCGGACCCCAATAACCCATATACTAGCCTTTCCAAGTCAAGCCAGCAATGCCTTACATGGCTGGCCTTTCAGCACAGCCCTTGGCCACACCAGCTGCAAGCACTGGCTGCCGCGGATGCGTGTGCCGAAGACGACTGGTTTGGTTTGCCGAAACCTGGAACATGCGGGACATACGGGCCGTATGGCCTTGCCTTGTCAAGCCTGGACAGCGGTACATCGCATGTTTCGAGACGCTGGCACAGTTAGCACTACTGCAAGCAACCCACAGCCACATTGGTGGTGGGCGCTACTCGTTCAGCATGCCTTCAGGCACGGACAATTCCGCAACGGAAGCAAGCCTTAACAAGTTGTTCACGACCTCCTGGCCGTTGCAACTTTTCGTGCAGTTAACAGCCTTCTGGGCTCACGCTCACAATGTGCTGCTGCAGCCGACGCACGTTCCAGGAAGGTGCAATGATTGGGCAGACGATCTCAGCAGAGGTCGGTTGGCCCGATTCAGCCATCGCCCTGAAAGTCGCATACGCTTCAGCCCTGCGGGCCTAGCAATGTCAGGCCGAGGCATTCAGCTGTGTCCGATGGATGCGCCCTGGCGCCCGGAACACCTGGCAGCTGCCTCCAGCACTGCTTAGCCAGCCTTATTTGCATCCCAACATGCATTGCGACCAAATGGCCGTCTTCGCCCTGGCAGCCAGAACAACTGGCTGCGTCAGCCAGCCGCTTACATCAAGCCGCTCTGACCGAAAAAAGTGCAGACCCTGAGCAACAGGCTGCTCACAGCCGCAAGCGTGCATTGTCACGCGGACATTTGCCCTGCCAGGTACAACCCCACTCTGAAGGGCGGGTGATGAGGCCGGCGGCCCAGCTGGCTCGCTTATACCGGGGTTGCCTGAAACACTGAAGGGGGGGTCAACGCACCTCCTGTTCCAGGCGCACCAGTGCCCTGGAAGCAGTGCTACTTTCAGCAATCCCGGTAAAAAGAACTGCGGCCGCTTCGGACTTGCTTTGTTCTTTTGGGTGTTCATGTTTGGGTTCAAGCTAGGAGCAGTGCAACATGCCTTAACGCTTAGGGTTTCTTTTCCCTTGTGTTTAGGGCATGTTGTGAATCGAACTACGCGGTGGCCGTTTTGCTCCTAGCCTTGACCCAGACTTGCGGTTTCAATTGAAACCCACCCACCCACCCTGCACTGCCTTATGCAAGGCTCTGCAAGCATAGGTCGCAGACGCTCTGCACTTTCGTTGGTGGTCTCAGGACCGCTTGGTCTCCGGACCAGGTCTCCGGACCAACTCTGGTCTGCGGACCAACTCTGGTCCCCGGACCATTCGGTCTCCGGACCGTTGGGCGTGGGCACGCGTGCCACGCCCTGCAAGCACTGCATTCATTTGCAAGGACACGCAGTGTCTTGCCTTTTTAGTTTCACGGGGGGTCAACGCACCTCCTGTTCCAGGCGCACCAGTGCCCTGGAAGCAGTGCTACTTTCAGCAATCCCGGTAAAAAGAACTGCGGCCGCTTCGGACTTGCTTTGTTCTTTTGGGTGTTCATGTTTGGGTTCAAGCTAGGAGCAGTGCAACATGCCTTAACTTTGAGGTAAATCTCAGTTTGACACGTGCCTGAGTGCAAGAGCTGCTCCTGACATTTTGGCTTCGAAGCCCTTTGGGTGATCAGAAGCACCGCACAGTTGGATCCAGAAGGTGGGGCAGTGAGTGGAGACTTGCGTCAAGGCATGGGTGTGTGTGTGTGTGTATGTCTGTGTCTGTGTCTGTGTCTGTGTCTGTGTCTGTGTCTGTGTCTGTGTCTGTGTCTGTGTCTGTGTCTGTGTCTGTGTCTGTGTCTGTGTCTGTGTCTGTGTCTGTGTCTGTGTGTGTCTGTGTCTGTGTCTGTGTCTGTGTCTCTGTGTCTGTGTCTGTGTCTGTGTCTGTGTGTTTTTTTTATTGCTTTGTTTAGGTAGTTATTGCAATAATCACTATGAGCTTTATTATTATCATGATTACGTATTAGTTGATTATTATATGTATTATTAATGTGTGTGTGTCTTTACTTATATAGTTGCGCTGATTCTGCATTTATTGGTTTGGTTGTTTTGTTTTTAAACAATACAATTATATATACACATGTATGTATCAATAGTATGTTCATTATCAATATTATGGTTTAACATTACTGTGATTATGATCATCATTATTATTATTATTATTATCGTTATTATCATCAGTATTATTATTATTATTATTATTATTGTTATTATTATCATATCATATACATCTGCCGATTCTATGGCGAGCTGACCTGGGAGCAAAAAAACGAGCTCAATATCATGTAGATCCTTCATTTGGAGACATGTTATTTCAGGATTTGGAATCATTGTAAGAGTTGCAAATATGGCGGGCCCGTGCTGAACGTGGCATCACACTTTCAGCTGTACCCATATTGTCCCTGGTTCCCCCCCCCCCCGAAATCTCCTGGCCGGGAAGGCTCCGACCACTTCCCGGGTCCCTACAAGCTCTCCTAAATGGGGACTCCCGCCCCCATACTACTGTAGCAGTAGCAAGAAGGCTGTCCCCTGTTTCTTTTGAACAATCGAAGTTCTTCGCGGGGAGCCTTGGCAGGGGGTCAAATGGTAGGTGGGGTTGCGCGTGCAGAACACTATCATCTCTCGAGGAAGCCTTAGGAAGGACAATTCGTGTTGCAAGCCCCCCCCCCACGCCGGCCTTTTTGCTACAGTACTATGGGGGCGGGAGTCCTCGTTAGGAGATCCCGTAGACCCCCCACCAGAACTCAAGCCAAGTGGTCCGATTTGTGCAGTTCCCATCCTCACCTCAACCCATGTGGTGGGTCAAAGATCTGGCCCTTGTTCAACCCTTGTGCCACCGTGTGCCACAAGGATCTCCCAAGCGCAACTCGAACTTTCAGCCCATGCCCTCCAATGAGGGAGACCTCAACCCCTGCGCCTCGAGGGCAGTTCCCACCCCCCGCCCGAGCGAGAATGCCTGAGCTTCTGAGCCTCGGCGCGCCAGGACATGGCAAATGCTGCAGGCAAAGCCCAGGAACATATTTCTGGAGAAGGGTTTGGGCACCTCCCAGAAAACATCAGACAAGTCTGTTTTTACCCATCAACTAGTTCAACCATGGGTGTCCTGCTTAGGTTAGTTTGATTAGACATAGATGACACTGGTTTAGATGGCTGCTTCCATTTACCAGAGCCATCGATTTCTTCAAAAGGGCCACCTAGGTTTGCAACCATGAGATATGTAGATGATCATACCTATCGACATCAACATGCAGGTATGTAGTCTGGAGGGATAGGAGTCATGTGTTGGTTTACACGAGATGCTGATTCACCGGATGTCCGCAGTCAAAACGAAGCCAACCGATCAGACCCCTTGCTCATATCCCACGTGTTTAGACTCAACATACTTGTTTGAAAAGCATGTTCAGCTTGGTACGTCCCACCTTTTCCTGCATGGATCGCGACACGTGCTTGGTTGACATGTTGCATGAGACACTTATCGGGAAAAGAAAAGGAGCCCCCCGAACACGCGTAAGATTCCTGAAGGCGAACCCCGATTGGTTCTGCCTGGTTGGCGTGGAGCTAGCCCGAGTAACCGAGTACGTGTGGTCATGAAGGCATGCGCTTTTGTCACTCCAGGCTTTCCTCAAAACTCGTGCGCAGGACGTCAGTCATAGAACCCAGCTATGGGAGATACAGGGGTTCAGCCAAATAGTCCAGGGGCGGTTTGCCATTCTTCCTCCAAAATTTCGGTTGAACAGAAGGGCAAGCTGCGCAATTTGCATGCCCCCCTGCATTCCCCGTTTCAACGTGACCCTACCAGCAAGAAGCTCTCGATTTATATTGGCCCACAAGCTGATGCTTAAAGCCACCAAAAAGGGATACAACACCCACATAATCTTACCCACATTCACCAACTCCAAATGGGGCAAATGTTAGTATGTTAGTATACATTGCCCTTATGGATTGTGTGGGACATATAGGGAAGCCTGATTTCGGGAACGGGCTGAGGATCAAGTTCTAAGGAGGTCCCAATCCACATAGCTCGTTTGCCCCCCAGCGTCTTCCAGCCTCCGTCCTTGTGAAATGAAAATGCAGACTACGCAGAGCCCCAAAGTGTCAGCAGAATTACCAGCACAGCATCTGTGTGAAAAACGCAGGAGGCTTTGCCGCGTTGCGCCCGCCTTTTGTTCCTCATTCTCCCCCCTCACATTCCACGCACATGATTTGACTTAGCTTACAGCTTGTTCAACCTTGGCCTTTTCGGTGTTCCTTACTTTCCCTTTCAACCTGTAAACAGTTACCCTCTTCCCACCAGTTGACAAGAGGGTTGTGGAAGACAACCATCCTCTTGAAACGGCCTGTCCTTTAATTGTTAGAAAGGGGAACCGTTTGCAGGGGGTGGTTCTACCTAGCATGGCATCGTTCTACCTGGCCTTGTTGTTAAGGGAACCTCATTCACCGCAAGTGCACCTCTGCACCCAAAAGTGTACCTTTAGAACCATAAATGATAAACACCCAGAGACCCCATTGGCCATTGTGGGTGTATGTGGGCGTGTTTTTTGTTTGTTTTTGTTGTTTGACCCCCAAATGGTGTGTATCCTTGTGGTTACCCTTTAAAACCAAACAAGGGGGTACCATCCAAAAAACAGCTTCATTCTATACCAATACTATAAATTGCCTACACATTGTAGGTAGTATTCACCCACACTTACCAACTCCAAATGAGGCAAAAGGGAGCACCCGCCCAAATATTGGGCTCTCTTTTGGTTTCACTTCAAAACCAAACAAGGGGGTCAAGGGGGTACCATTCTAGGGGTTGATTTCCCATTCTTTTCATCCATTGTTTCCGGTTTTTGATGGTTTCCTGAAAAGAAGGATCGCTGGAAAGAATGGGATTGGAAGGTAACCCTAGAACCATCCAAAAAGCCGACCAGCTTTATGTTGGACAAGCCAAGAGGTGTTGGGCGATGGTTCTCGCTTTCCAGGCCGCCGCTCCAGCCTGGGGCCGCCAAGCAGTGCCTAAGCCAAGCTGTGGGCTCCAGGGCAATGCCTTTTTTTCCCCACGGGACCTCCCGGGCTAGTTTTTGGTCTGGGTCAACGGCAGAAAAAAGGGGGGTCCAGTAAAAGTGAAAGTGAATGGAGGGTTGAATGTCGGAAACAAAAAACAAATATTGAATAGGTCCTGTAAAAGTGAAAGTGGATGGAAGGTTTCCATGTCGGAAAAAGGACAAAAATGAATAAGCCAGCAGCCGACCATGAAGGGGTTCCAGACTTGGGGGAGTTCCCAGGGGTGCAGTTGATCCATGAAGACCTCGGGTGATGCTCCGTTGTTCGGCTTGTTTTCAGAGAGCGGTGTATCCCTTTGATTTTTTTAGCCCAAGAAAGCTGCTCTTGTTAGGACAGTTGAGCTATTCAAACCAGGGCAATTGTTTGATTGAAGGTTAATACTGGCATGGGACATGCATGAGCTTCAAACCGCCTGACGAAGTACAGTTGGGCCTTTCAGAGGAGTATGCTTGCTACAATCAAGGTAAACCTGCCCAATCGGTGAAAATTCTGGTGTCTTGCCAACTCCTGGACTCCTGGGAAGAGGCTACGAAGGAAGTTGCATGGCCATGAACTCCTTGCGGAAAGAACGCAGCAAGATCCCACGATGAACTTTGTCGATGAACTTTTGTCACAAAAGCTATAAGTCTTCGTACGGAGCCTTGCTCCCTGAGCGCCACCAAGTCCCTGCCGAAGTTCTGTGACACAGCCGTGGCTTCTGCACCCGCTTCAGCCTGAGCCCGGGGTGCTACATAGATCGTCAGACGCTACGGAGCCTTCCCGACATCCAGCCGAAAGACTTCATCGTTTTTGCGACACAGTGACACAGCATCTAGCGCGTCTCTGGTAGTGAGATCTTATGCGTTTTTGGCCCGAAAAGGAGGCACAATCACACATTTCGGCAACTTTCCCTCTTGTGTCAAACTCTCGCCCGTTCTGCAAAACTCTCGCCTGAGAAAAGGCACCAAAGGACACGTTTCGGCAATTTCGTCGCTTCCCTCGACGCAGCCTGTTATACGCCCACTTTACATACTAAGGACGTGCCGCCAGCGGAATGCGGCAGACCCTCAAGGTGGCTGCGAGCTGGACCAGGACACCCAGACGCAGGCGGCCGTCGCGCGCGGGCGAGCTGCTACCGATCGGGGCAGGATCAGGCACCTTCACTCAGCTTTCCCTTTTTGGTGCAAAAGCTGACAAGCACGACGGTGAAGGACATTCTTAAGCTGCTTTTCCTGCCAGTCAATAGCAGTGGGTGGTCAGCACAGAGCTCGCAGTACAGGAGGTTGAGGACCGCTCCTGCGGCAGCGCATGTGGGGAAGCTTTAAGAAGATCTGCGAGCTTGAGCTTGCAGGGCGACCTTGTGGACAGCTACGACCAGCGCTCAAGAAGCACTGCGCCGTGTGCTTCCTGGCCTTCGACGGGCACTGCTACATGTGCAAGGCAGTCAAGCGGGTGGAGCGTCCAAGAAACATGAAAAACCAGTCCGCAGGACACTGCCTGTCCGCGCTGCTCAATCATACCAGTGAAGTATTTTTCCGCGTGCCGCCTTGAGCACAATCGACGGTCGACTGAACAGAGAGTTCGCATGCTACAACAAGACAAGGCAGTGGAAAAGGAAAGCAGAAGTTCAACCGACCCGTCTTGAACAAGGGAATGAATTCGAAAACACTCTCATGGAAATTGCCTACTGGGCTTTGAAAGGAGCAAGCGATGCGCACCTCTTCAAACCTTCCACTCACCGATCGGCGGGAGGGTCTGCCTTGCTTTGCAGCGGTACAGTATGCGCATCGCCTGCCAGCTACACTCATTGCAGACTGGCCGATGACATTTTGCAGACAGCAGTTCCTGAAAGGAGATCTGTGTTCACTTGGTTCGGACTGGCTGCATGAAATTTGCGGCTGTAGTAAAGATTTTTGCGTTGCGTTTTTCAGGTCCCAGTTCCAGCGACGATCTGTGCTTATTAGGAATGGCCGGGCGACTTTGCAAGCAACACTTACTGCGAAGTTGTGACGACATCTGCTGGATGAAATTTTTCCACAGTTTGCAGCCGACAGCATGTTGCTTCTTGGCCGGCGGCACGACCTGCCGAGGTGCGATTTTTGCTGACTGCAGTTGGTCCAGTCAGGTGGGAAATGAAGAGGTTTCTTCGGTGCCCGCGTCCGCTTTGGCTTTGGGGAAATGTTTAGAGTGCTGCTTCCACGTTGTTGATTCGAGGATGCCAACTATGTTTGGGCATTTGCGCTGCTCTGGAGCTTAGTTTGCGCGCATGTGATTGCAGACTTGTGTTGCCTTCTGGATTGTTATTGAGCTTTTGGCGCTTTTGTGAATTAGTGCCCATGATATGTGGGGAACCTGACCAGGCGGTGATTGCTCTGTTTTTTCCGCTCCTTGCCCCAAATTAAACAAGGTTGTGTTTTGTCAATGTGCCCTGCCCGCTTCAATCGTCGGGCCATGGTTTTAATGTAATTAGAGGAGCCCTGTCTGATGGCGTTTCGTGGTGTTTCGGGCCTGGTGGTGTTTGGTGTTGCTCTGACTTAGAGGAGCCTTGTTTGATGATGTTGTGCAGCTCCATTGCTGATGCTTGCAAGTCCTGGCTGCCTTTGAGCAGCTTCTTTCCTTTCTGACGTAGTTGGATTGGTTGACCAGCGACTATGCTGTAGGCGACTTGGGAGAGAACACCTGCTGCTCGATTTAGTTTTAATGGGCATGTAGTGCTCATGTGCTGTCTTCCTACAAGGGCCTGTTTCCATCCGGTCTCAGGCACCCTGCACTGAACCTCGTGCGGCATACAGATCGCCGCTTGGCAAGAGCCTTTTGGGTGATACAGAAGATAAAGCAGTTGTCTGACATAGCGCAAGTACAGTTGTCGGTGGCGCCGACATGGCATCAGTGCTTGGTGGGGGAAGATGCAAGATGGATGTGTCCGTGAATGACGGACGAGTTGGAACTATTGAAGAATGTGCGGCATTTGCAGAATCATTGTTTGTCTCCGCACATTTGGATTGACATGGGTTAGTTGCAATACCGTCGTGCCAACCAATGTGCGTTGAGATTCCATCCTTTTTCTGTGCCCTCCTGTTGCACGATTGGCTGAACAAACAAGTAACATCACCATTAGCATCATACTTGAGGACACGCTGCTTTTGAGACCGGCTCCAGCTGCTCTTGAACCAAGAACCCCAGGGTGAAGGTGTCCATCTTGTTTCGTTATTTTTAGGCCCATGTGTATGGCGTGGTTAGTCCTTACAGCTTGCCAGTTGAGCTCTTGCGACATGCGGGTGCCAGCTGGCAAAGTCCATGCTTCGCCCGGGAGGCAGGCAAGGGCGGATGGCAAGTGATTGGATCGCTTGGTTGGGACAGAAACGCATGCTCATTGCCTGTTTCTGGGCTGCACGCAGAGAACAATTGATGAGTGTTTGCGACGCGCGATTGGACTCTTGGCGCAGGCCGCCAAGTCTTATGGCTTCCACAGCATGTGCAGGCTGGGACGGAATGTCAATACAGCGCACTCATGAACATCATGGATCGCAAGCCGCTCCATTCGCTGCATTCGTGTGTATGTTTGGTTTCTTTTGCTCTCTTTTGCCCATTCTGGAAAACAATAGTCAATTCAGTTATGCCATTGTGTTTGAACAACAGGTGAGAAGACAAGACTCATTACCCTTTCTCCATTTGCGTAGAGTGGCTTGCAGTGGCAAACTTGCGCTTTGTCTATGCTTTGGCTGGCTCATGTATCTCTGCCTTTTGAGAATTGTATACTTTCGAATATTCTATACTAGATTTGGGTAGCACTTGTTGCTTGTTGGCGTGCATGGAGACCGGACACATTGTCAAGCAAAAGCAACATCGCACAATTGCAGCACAGCGGTCCAGCTTTGCAGTTTTGTTTCCTCTTTTTTTCAAAATCGGAGGGGACCACATGCATACCTGCAGCGTGGGGTTGTTGGAAGCTGTGGCTTTCTTCATACGCGCGGTTTAGGATGGCACTTGAAGATGGAGCGGCGGTGTTCTTTTGAGACTACCTCATTGGACTAATGTGGCTGTGGGTCAAAACCAATGGTACCATTTTGGGGTAGGTGAATTCGCCACCCATTTTAGAGCCTATTTTAGTGGGGATTGGGATGTTCACTGGGGGTACGATTTGGATTTTGACCCATGGCCATGTATGAGAGTAGAAGGTGCGTGAAACGGTATACCCAACGAGGTGGCAAAAGGACAATGCTGAGCTCACCATGATGGTCCTCTACCTGGGGGTCCCTTGCTTTGGGTTTTGGAGTTATGAAATTTGCACATTGAATCTTCATTCAGTGAAGTAGGAAAGAGGACCTGGCCATGCGATCCCTTTGTGGAGACAGCAACATCTTCGCCTCGCAATCCCAGATCGGTCAAACAACATCCTCCAATGAAAATGGAGGGGCCCTGGTCCACATCAAACAATGTTTGTATTTTTGGTGCTTTTAAAAAGACGAAAGCAATCCCAAGACACGTATTTTTGTACATGTATGTGCGTGCATTATGCGCTGGCACACACGCACGTATATCCATCACGCATGTATATGTATGTGTACATATATATATATATATATAATATACACACACACACACACACACGCGTCACACGTCATTTTCCGACCGTTTCCCTTGGCAGAAGCAACATGATGGCATCCATTTCATTTGGCAGGCGCTGAGGTGCCAGCACTGGCGCGGTCAAAGCGAGTTGTCTGGGGGCCTAGTCAGTGAGTCCTCTGGATTTGACACCGGCCTTGACTCATTGGTCATGAACTTTAAGAGGGAACCACTTCCAAAGTGGTTGGTGGAGATGCATCCCCGCTGAATTCTGAAGTCCACCAAAGGGTCCCTTATTTGAGTACCACTTTGAGAACCCTAACGCATGGGTACGTTTTGGAGCCTTCGTGGCCCAATACTGGCTGGGCTGCGAGCATTGAGCGTCACAAAACCCCGGTGGGGTCAGAGCCGGTGCAACAGCAACAGGTTTCTGATTGTTTGCTGTAGGAAACTTCCTGAACTGGAAAATGGCGATTCATACCACAAATCAATGAGACGCGCAAGTTGCTTCCCACGCTTTTTGAGTCATTTGCCCACGATAAAAGGGGTATGTCCAACACCCCTCAAAAAATCGTCACCTTAATTTGACTTGTGGGGCAAGTGATGGATGGGCAGACGCAGAGGTGACTTTCCGCAACCAATTGGACAGTGAATGAACTCATAACGTTTTTTTTTTTTGGGGGGGTGAATAGTACCACAGCGACATGTATGTTTTGTAACATATACACGTGGAGGCCACGTTTGGCTCAAGTCACAAGTTCTCCAACCCAGCCTATGCGTTGCTGCGATTCGTATTCCGAACTCTTGCACCAGCGTCGCAGGACAGCACAACCATTCCTGTTGGGACACAAAGCTGTTTCCCGTCTCAAGATGACAATGTGCAACCAAAGTCTCTAACCCGTAAAACATGTGCAACAACGAACGTCTTACCCCAACAGGTATCAGGAGGCGAGGGGGGGTAGTGGTCTCAATCTTCTGCCTCTAACATTTAAAATGAGAGGTTTTGCGTAGTTGGTGTGTAGAAAGGTAGGAGGAGGTGGATGGTGCCACTAGTGGGAAAGCGTCATATCTACTCTGCACTTCTTTTTTTTCCACATGACTGAGAGCACTGCGTCATACGGTTGTTGATGCCTGTTTTTTCCTTCTTTACAGGTAGCAGGTGTTTCGTCTTTAAGGATTGAAAGGCAAGAAGTCCAAAACGGATTATGTGGTCGGCTTCAAGCATGGTTTTGTAAAGTTTGGAGTGCGCATAGCAAAGCAACACATTTTTCTGTTGCAGCTTGAGCCTCGTCCATCGGCAAGGGGGAGGGCTGGTGACCGTACCAATCATTTGGCCATACATGGCACACCAAGCAACACTCCCAAATCCATGTCCAATTGTGTTGACCCAACCTCATTTGAGCACGTTTGGTGAAATCCTGCCTTCATGGTTGTGTGAACCAACCTTTCTGAAACGCCAAAGTGGGCCACCCGCTTCGTCACATTTCACTGGGGTTTGAACATGGGCCACCCGCTCTGAAACCTGCGCAAGCCCCAAAAAAACAGAACCTGAAGAAGATGAAAGCTCTGAAGCAGGCCCAAAAGGAACAAAACAGAGAGAAAATTCGGACCAAGGTCCATAGTGCAAACAACATAATATGCAAAACCTTGTCATTGCTAGACTCTATTTGACAATTGACATCTAATTAAGACGTTTGCAAGGGAGCTCATTTTCAAACTCTAGTTTAAAATTTCAGTTTCGCCATGAAAACAAATACCATTGTTGTTTAAGCCACATTTTGTTACCTGGATCGAAGGTTTTAATATCCCAAGCAAAAAAATGTCTATTTGCTACGCAGCAAGCCAACGCAGGGTTTACAAACCCAACACTGGGTTTATAAACTTTAAGGGGTCAGCTTATAAATCTTCTCGGGGCGTGCAACTTGTTGCTTGCAAAGAATGGCGGGGGGAGGGGGGGAGGGGGGGAGGGGGTCTGTGGCCCCCCCCCTACCCCAAGAGTTGCCACCTCCCCCTCCCCTGCGTTTTCACTGCCCCCGCCTCCCCCTTCCCTCCCCCCCCCCCCTCCAAGAGAAAAGTTGCCCCGGTCCCTTCAACAGTCAAGAGTTCACAGACTAAACTTGGAAATAAATACACTATTCTTAATCAGACTATTCTCATATAATATTATTTGCAGTTTTCATCTTGATTGCAGGTGTCCTCGCAAGATGTACATGTATCATCACAAATATCAAACACATGTTCTCGTCTTTGGCATCAACTCCAGGTTTTGCTGCAACACGTACATGTTTAAGCAGGAATACCTTGGTATTGGCGGGGGTCCTACCATATACATATATATATATATATTTGTGCAGCTTCTTGTGGAGAGTCCTTGTTTCCGAGGGCCGAGAAGGGTCCATTTTGGGGATGCGGATCAGGTTTTCGGGCAGCATCCTCCAAGTGATCGGCACGGTTGACAAGTCCGGGCTGAACAGCACAAAAACAAAGGACAACAAGTGGGAGGTAGAACGTCGCATCACCGGAGAATACTTGATGGTTCTTCAAAAAGGAAAGGCCTCTTGTTTCCGTCCATGTTTAGTTTTAAACGGAGACCAAAAGGTGGAGTCTCCAAGAGGCACATCCATTTGGGTTTGTCTCTGGACGTTGGCCAGTTTTGCACTGCAAACTCATGTCGGGTCTCAGGAAGCCGAAGAAATGGATGGCGAGATTTCTTGAAAGCCATTCAAAAAGAGACTGGTTTGGAAATACCCAATGGGTGATTTCAATTTGATGTCTTCAATTTTGTGGGTGATGCGCATGTCTGGTTTCAGGCATTCCAGGCAAGAGAAACATGTGGCAAGCTGGCAAGGCACGCTTGCATGACGGGTGGAACTCCGAGATGCCCTTGCAGAAATGGGCCTGAGCTTTCCGCGAATCCTCTCAAGGGCTTGAAGTCGACGAGTGGCCACCTATCAATTGTTGCCCCTCTCCTTTTGAAAGCTCCAACTGTTGGGCATTCTGCACCTGACTGATTTTGCTGGGGCTCAGCCAAGGACATGGCAAGAGGCGTCGGCTTGCCCAGAGTGAAACGCCTGTGGCGGCAGCACCCCCCACTCCCCGGAGATGGCAACGGTTTCCTTTTGATTGACTTTTAGTTTTCTTTCGGTGTTTCACGCAAACACGGCACGTGCCCAGGTCAGGTCCCTCCACCCCCAGCTTCAATCTGCTCGGAGTTCGGCAAACAACTCTGAGTCTGCGACATGGATTTGTAGGTTTGGTACAGACACGGCTCAAAGCACTTGCTTGTTCCCAACATCATAACATCGGATCCTTTTTGGATGGTTTTGAAGGGAAACCCAACCATCAAAAGGAAAGCGGATGCATTCTTATAGCTCCAATCTTTATTTTTGGAAAGTCAAGGATCGTTGAGCAGGAGTGAAGAGATGACTGGGCCTCGCAGTCTTTCCAATGCGAATTTTGGGACGGAACGGGGCAAACCTGAAAGGTCTCGATTTTCTCCGCGCAGTGGCCTAGCTTGACGCCATCGCGCGGCCGCTTTAACATTTCGCTTCCAGGTATGCGCTCTTAACATGGACACCAATTTTGAGAAAATGTCTACCTCCTTAGGTGAATGGACCTCCTTAGGTTTCTTCAGAATTTGATGAAGTAACTAACACCTGGACTCTTGGACTCATAGACTCCTGGTGCCTCGTTCAGCACGGGCTCCAAGGCCCAAACACCTCCGAACTAGACCGCTATGCCCCAGGCTGCCAAAACCACAAGCCGAAGACAGCCGAAGCTCGTTTTGGAAGGTGTGCTGTTCCCGGGATTACTCGTGCCCACGTTGTTTCATGAAAGGCAAGCGTCGTCTACTGGGGACATGGAACAACCAACGTTCCCCACAATATATATATATATATATATTATATGTGTGTGCAGAGCAAACGTGTGCCAGGTTGTATTTTCAAGCCGAGAGAATGAGGTGGGCTTGACAGATCCTTTTTTGCAAAGAGCTTCCCTTTGGGGTGATGATTTAGGGTGACATGTTTTAGCGAGCACTGGCCATTGTGCCCAATGGACGCCCTGGACAAGTTTTGCCTCTGGCTGCTGAAGCGGCCGAAAGGCCGGCAATTTTTTCGGTGTCGAAAAGGTCCGTTGCGTGTGCCTCGCTCAAAGGCCCTTCGTTACTGTGGATGGTTGCGAAATATCCATTTCGCACCGCGAAATGAAACCATGATTGAAACCATTTGTTTGTTGGTATTTACAAGGGATTCAGACCATTCCAGGGTGTCTTAGGTGGTGCAGGATTTTGTCCATCCACAGTAGGGATGCTCCACCCGAGGAACTTTCGAGAGGGAAGCATGACGTCGCGGCTTGCAATTGGAGGCTTTGACCAAGAAGGCAACGGTGATCTACTTGTGACAACGACAACAAGCAAGGGAAATTCAATGACCAGGGACCTGGCCCCTTTAAGTGAAAAACGGGAGTGTAAAAGAGGTATGAGGAGTCACTCTCAAGAGTCGTCATCACTCAACGGCACATGTGCTTGTTGTCGAAACCTTTCTGTGCGGCTAGTGTGCTGTTGTTGAAACACCAGGTTGCTTAGGGTTGGTCGGAGCCATTTGCGTGGGGAGACCACACATTTTCAGGGTTTTGCTCGGGCAACCATGACCATGACTGACATAGCACTTTGATCATGGCGCACTAGGACATATACGCTGCCTCCCACCATAAGGCTCCTCTAGAGAAGAATGGTCCAAACCAGTGGTTTCCATGGCAACATACTGTCATGAGGGCTGGGGGGAAGGAAGGGGAGGGGGAGGGAGCCCAAACAAGCCCTAAGGGCGTAATAAAGGGCTTAATAAGGGCGCCCCATGTTCCAGGTGTGCTGGGTGTGGCGCTGGTGGTTACAGCCTGCTGCGCGCCCTTCGCACTGCAGCTGGTGGATGTGTGCCCCTCGCCTTACCAAGCGCACCCACACAACGTGCGACGTGTGTGCGCACAGGCCCCACTTTTTGCGTGCGTGGGTCTTGGGCGCTGAGATGTTTGAAACATCGCTGTTGGCAAATCTTGTTGGAACGATGATTTCTGGGGGACATATATGTGACCCTTCATGACGATCATACAGGCTGTGTTCTAATCCCAAAGTCACCAGCCACGTTTGGACATGCAGTTGCCCAACATCTGAAGTGGACATCACGTTCGGCGCTTCCAAGGGACATGTTCAATCCTTGCCACAGTGCACTTGGTTTCGAAAAAGGCAGGCATGATCTGATTCCGAACGGCAACAGAAAATGACCAGAGTTTTGCAGAAGGCAACATATGCGCACGCACACATGTCTACGCAGCCATGCACACAGCCTTTCTGGGAAGGCCTCAAAAAGGAGCTCCAGGAAGTGTCAGCAAGTTGATCGGCCAAGTGATGGCGGAAGCGCCTTTTGCCGTGGAACATCCAACTGGTGCTTACCGTTTGACGCAAAACTGATCCCTTGTCGTATGTTTTCAGGTTTGAGTCGAACAGACAATTCGGTTCCAAGTAGCGAGTGAGAAGGTTTCGGCTCAGCACCTTCACTCATCAGCGACTGGCAAGAAAAAAAAAGGTGGCTCCCAGGTTTCCAGAGGAAAACGGCCCCCGATTTTCATTGGGACATATTCGTTTTGGTCCCTCTCGCTCACGACTTGTCTCCATGAAAAGAGCCCCATAGAAGCCTTGATTGTTTGATGGTAAGACTTGGATTTGTCTTGAAATGGGGGTATAAGATGGATTTCACTACCCCCAAACCACTACCCCCGACAAACAAATCAGGGTGTATACCCTTTACAATAGGGGTTACATAGTGGTTGTATACCCCAGGATTTTTCTTGGATAGCTTCGGCTCGGTCGTGGAAATCATGGGGGAGCCCCCAACGTATCGGGGCCATTCAGGGCCTAGATCTCAGTTGTTGCAGGCTGGGTACGGGCTTTTGGCAGTTTCAAGCAGTTTGAGCCCAGTTTTTCAGTGGTGGCTTAGCACGGTGCGGGGCTTTATTTAGCTTTTTCATTTTGTTTTGCGGGTTTCGTCGGGTTTAATCGGGTTTCAACTTGTTTTTTCCCCAGTTGTGTTGGCTTTCGGCTTTCGGTTTTCGCTTTTCGCTTTCGCAGAGGTCGCTTTGCCTTCGAGCCGGTGCCCGGCACGCCCACCTTCGAGGCGCAGGGCGCGCTGAGGCACACCTTCCCGGAGCTCTTGGACCAGGCGAGGGGTTGGCGCGCGCGTGGGAAGCTGAGGCTAGAAGCTTGGAGCACGTCATTCGGGATGGAGCCGAGGTTTGGAGTGGAGGGACTTAGGTTTGGATTGGATTGGAGGGACTTGGCCTAGCTGGTGGAGAGTAGATGATCCTTTCTGGGGTTTGGATGGAGTTGAACCAGTGGATAGATGGGCTGGGTCATTGGATAAATTTGGTTTCTTGCAGCATTTTTTCAGGGAGTTGGCCGAGGGTTGTAGTTTCTGCGAGTGATACTGATAAGGGAATTTTCTGATTGGGATGGGACTCCCAGTTGGTATCACACCATTTGTTTTTATTATTTTATTTGCCTTGTTTTCCTGCCTTAAAAAGCCAAAGGGAAATCTGGCCCATTTGCCACCAGGAAAGTTGGATCTACCCTCCCACCAATGAACATGGAACCTCACGTCAGGGGGGTCCTGGAGGACCATTGTCCTTTTCAAGGGACCCCCGAACGTCAGGTTTCATGCCATGTGAATTGGTGGGAGGGTGTATATATATATATATATATATATAAGCAGCTTCCCTCTAATTGGTGGTTTGGTTTGGTGGGTCGGTTTGATGGTTTGGACGTTAAGGGGTGCCTGCCCCATTTGGTGGGAAAAATCTTGTTTACCCTCTGAAAGAACCACGGGTTCAAATCCCAAACCATAAATCCATACCACCAATGAAGGGTTGCCTGAGTATATATATATATATATGCGCACACCATCTGTATTTTCGCGCAGACGGGAAGACGTCTCCGAATGCGCAGTCAGAACGGTGTTTAGATGCTTGGCCCAACCAACAGATAAAACGCGGATGTGATTTGGAGACAAATCATGGTATCCGTTTTACCGCAGTAGATGACAGAGAAACATCGACCATTCCTTACATGGGCGACAAAGCTGGACAAAAACAACAACAACAACGATCAAATCCAAAAAGAGACGGTCAAAAACAGACACCCACAATGGGCCCGCAGGTTTTAGTCCATGATGTTTCCATTTACCAGGGCAACCCATTTTGGGTACCTATTTTTGACCCACAGCCACATGGGCTTGCACATTGTGGAGGACGTGGAGGTGATCCTGGTGAGCTGCGAGTGCGACGTGGCCAACCACAGCTTCGCCTTGGCGGCGGTGGAGGAGCTGAGAAGTTTGTGCGAGCGGCTGGACCGCAGCCACGCCCGGGGCCCCAGGGCTTGGAGCTGGCGCTTCGGTGCCATTTTTGTTCTTCTTTTCTTCTTCTTCTTTTTCTTATATTTTTTTTCCGTAGGATATGGAGTTCGAAATTTGAGCCACCTGCTCAAAACCCAGGTAAACGAAGGTGTTTTTTTCGGCGCTTCGGTGCGCTTCACAGGACAAGGTTCAAATTTCACAGGATAATCAAACCTGGGTAAATGAAGGTTAGCAAGGGACAATCCTCTTGCCAGAAATAGCTGCGGATATCCGCCTTCTTAATTCTTGAAGCATGGTTCTGGTAGACCATTTTAATACCGGGGTTTGATCATGACTCTAGTGGGTGCCCCTTGGGCCTTGCCAGTCAGGAAACCAGACATGCGAAATGCGATGTTTGTTCCTTGGAGGAGGGGGGGGAGGTTGACATTTCCTCTGAAGCCGATCTGGCAGATGGAGGGTTTTTCTCGTGCACGCTCAAATGACGGGTTTCAATTTTTCCCTTTGGCTTCAAGCCAAGACTGGCTTCCTTCGAGATTGCACAGCGGCAGCTGGACCCGTGCGATCTCGAATCGAATCCGAAGGAGGGGGTGCTGCGGAACTGGACGGACCACTTCCAGTTCGCCGCCTCGGCGGCGGGGCGGCTGCACATGCCCTCCCCCTTCCTCTCTCCCTCGCAGGCGGGAGACCCATATTTGTTTCCTGATTTGTTTCGCCTCAGAAACAAAACCTCAACATGGGGAAATGAGAGAGCGAGAGTGAAAAAGAGAGAGAGAGAGAGAGAGAGAGAGAGAGACCGGGGAGCACCCAATTGGTGTTTGGGAAGGGGGGATGAGGATTTTACGAAAAGGGGTTGGGATTCCGAGTAAGAGTTTGACGCCCTAGTTCTGGCGGGTGAAAGGGAAGCCAACATCCAACGCACCAAGGGAGTAAGGTGAAAGGGGGCAGTGATTCAAAAGGAGCGTCCGCCCAAGAGGATCTTCAGTAGCTGGGATGGCTCACTTGGATATCAGAGGCACATTTGAGGCTCGGAGGCTTGCGACGTGGATGCCTTTCCCCTTTCTCAGCCACCGCTCGCGGTTCCAAAATTTGAATTCCTCGGCAGATTGGCATGTTTCACATATCCAACATGAGGGGCCGGTGCCGCACAACTGGTATCCAAGTCAGGGGGGTTTTGCTGGTGCTCGGTATTCCGAGCGGTTCATTCCCTCAAGAACATACATTTCTACTGACCAGCAAGGATTGGGGAATACCGTGAATTACTTGGTTTGGGGTTCTACCCCCCAAAACCACTACCCCACACAATGGTTCTAGACGCCTACGGGAAGCATGGGATGACGCGTTGACGTTGAGGAGACGCTGATCTTCCAACTGGCATGGACGGTGGGCAAGCGCCAGCGTGAGGTCATCGCCATGTTGGAAGAGGTGAGGCAGGCGGCACAAGGCCTCGACCAGCGGGGCGCCAAGGACGCACGCTCTGAGAGACAGACACACCAACCAAAGAGAAAACACTGGCCGGCTTTTTTTTGGAGGGGATACTGGTATGCACAAGGTTTTGGGGTTGTTGCCACGTAAAAAGAAGTACGTGCCAGCACTGGTAAGGTAGGTTGTGAGACAGGTTCTACAATTCTGACCTACCAAGAATGTCAATTGCCCTGCCTGGAACACATTTGTAAGATCAGTTTCCCTTTGAAGGGAGCATGTCCCCATCGGGTACCATGGCAACGTGGGAGGGCAACGGTATATCTCCCCAATGTCCGCTGGCGGTTTCTGGAAGCCATTTTTCCCAGTGATTCCATTTCCCAGAACAGGTAACACAGTGTTTTTGGGCTGTGGTTTCTTTTTTCACCACCCTTTTGATGGACGTGTTGGAGCATGTCACTTTGATGAACCCAGTTTTAGCTTGATCGACTTGCCAAAATTAGAGAGTAGGGCACCACCCCACCTAAATGACGTCCAGCAACGTGTTCCCTATTGACGTTCCAGCTACAGCAACATCAAGCACGGTTGGTCCTTTTATGTCAATATTTGCACCCAAAATGGTGGTTGGACATGAATCCACACCTACATGATGTCCAAGCTACAACAGCATCAATCACAGTTGGTCCTATTCTGCTCACCCCAAATGGTGGTTTATGTGGGGAAAATTCCCGTAACTACCTTACTTCAGGTTGGTGAAATATTAACATTCACCCAGAGAGCCACTCAATACAACTCAACATCCTATGAAGCGGAACCGGAGGAACCGGACCCGACCCCGTCGTCGCCCCGGGGGGAAGGGGGGTGGGGGGCGACCGGAGCGCAGTCGCGCGGTCGCCTCCTTCAGGAGGCGACGCCGGTGCAGGTGGCGCTCACCGGGCAGCTGGCGCTGTTCTCGGACACCTTGACCTCCACGCGCGCGGACATCGAGAAGAAGGAAAGCGGGGCTGGGGCCTTTTTGGGCTGCCCGTGGTTGTTTTCTTTCTGGTTGGACGTTTTTTTTTGGGGGCGCCCCGTGTTTTTTTTTGGCGGGGGGCGGGTTGAAGGGAAACCATTATTTTTGTTGGGGGGGGGGGGTTTGAAGGGAAACCAAAAGGAAAACCGAAGTCCTCTTGGAGGGGTCTCCCCAAGAAAGGACACACCCATTTGGCAACCAAGATCTTTTCTTTTGGTCGTCGGTGCCATACAAAACTCCTCTGGGGGATCATTTGCTGTATTGGGTTTCCCACTAAAACCGAGGGTTTCCATAAAGATCCAAGGGCTGTGGGTTCCCGTAAATTTCGGATGGGTAGCTCAACGCGGTGCGTGCGTCGGCCATGTACGGAAGAAGGGAATGGCAGCACGTGGTGCCATGGCTGAGTTAGACGTTGATATCACCTCGGTTTTCATGATCCCCAATTTTAAGACACCTCTGTGCGGATCTCTGAGTCTTACCGTCCACAGGGTCTTTGGTGTTCGCCGAAAAGATCAGCTTAACGGAGCTTTCAAGTTGTACTGTTAGGCAACTTTTTGCTTTTTTTTTGTGGGGGGGGGGGGGGGTGGACGTCTTGACCACCACCAAACCGCCGATTTGGCTCCAGACCACCAAATATGGGGAAGCTCATATTGTCCATTGCTCAAATGTGGTTCCAATTGCTCGGGCTACCTCCTTTCGGCCGTGCCCAAGGGAAAGAAGCTTTCTTTTTTCTCTTTAACGTAATTCAGAAAGTCCTTGAGGAAACTGGTTTCCAGGTTTCCAGGCCTCTATGGTTTCATTTCAGCACGTGGGGTGATAGACATCTCAAGGTTGCCCCCTTCTTTGTGGGCCAAGCACTTTGAACCCTGGAAAAAGGGCGCCAGTGTGACGAGAACGGCAATGGAGACCCCAGGAACGGGATTTGTGACTTTGAAGGTTCCTGATTTGTGGACACATTTTACTGGAAATCAACTGAAGTCTGAGGATAGCATCCGCAAAGAAGCTCATGTGGCAGTTCCCAATGAAGGGCCAGAAAGGTTGGGACCATTGGTTTCCTCAACATCGTTGGAACAGGACAATGATCCCTTCGAGCTGTAGTTGGGTTAAAATAGCTTGTGCTCAGCAGGGAATGAGGGAATGGACCCTATAAACCATCCCCCAGATATTGCCCTGCCTCCTGTAGGCAGGTGGCACGAACAGCTGCAACAATCAATGCCTGAGACTTTGCATACACAGCTGCAGAAAGTGCGCGGCAGCATGAACATGTTATCAAATACTTTGCTTTTGTGCAAGCGCGCCTTGCTACAGAGTTCCCCATATTTCCTCTTTGTAGTCATTTCAACATCACCTTTTGGGACGATTTATAGTCGGTTTCCTTTTGTTGGGCTGGTGCTTACAGGGGATATGTTCGGGGGTGCTATGTGATTTGCCGGACAAACACGGACCGGACAAAAAGCGCACCCACCGGAAGAAAACAAAAACACACCCTCGACGGAGAAACAAATACAACACGGGGGGATGCGGCCGGCCATGCGGGGCCTTATCTGCTGCTCGGTTTGGTAGAAACACCATCAACCAACAAAAATAAAGCACGGGGGATGCGGCCGGCCATGCGGCCATGCGGCCATTTGCTCGGTTTGGTAGCACAGGTGTCCTTTTTAGGTTAGTGTGGTGAAAAATAGAAGGCACAGGTTTAGATGGGTTTTGTGGTTTTGTAAACCATCTACCAGGGAAACCCATCTATTTTTCTCCAAAAGGACACCAAGACGCACAGCCCGCTGTTGATTTTGGTAGGACATCATCGTGATGCCCTTCGCGCTGCTGGTGCTTGCCACGCGCGTGGGCTCCCTACGGCTGATGCTGGTGCCCATCTGCTGCCTCGCCTGCAGCCTGAGCACCTCACTGGGGCTCTTCCTGCCGTTCGCCCTGTGCCCGGAGCCGTCCCATTGGATTCGCTTGGTTGGTCTGATGTTCGTTTGTGAACTTGGATGAGTCTTCGGTGTGGCGTTGGTTTTTGGGAATCCTTTTTTGGGATTTATAAAAGGACACCAAACGGACAACCATCTTTTCGGGCAGTTTGAGACAAACCCATTTGTCTTTATTTGGATGCACTTGGTTGGCCGAAGTTTGGTGTTTTCAAGAAGCATATTGGTATTCGAGATTTCCCGATTTTCCATCCTTTCCATGTTTGACTCTTTGATGCGCGTTTGGATCCTTTCTGTACCCCGTTGATTCTTCATTTGTTTTGAATGTCTGCCTTTCAATTCTAAAAGGCACCCTCACCTGACTCTTTGCTGCTTTTGAAGCGTTCTTTAACTCTCTTCGACCCTTTTAGACTCCTTTTGATTTTTGGCCCAATCTGCCCCAATTCCCCTTCTTCCCCCTTCTTACCCCCCTTCTTCCCCCTCTTCCCCCCCCTTTCCTTCTCCCCCCACCCCTCCCAAGTAGAAACGTCTCCGACCACCACAGCCTCCTCGCAGGTACGTGGTAGACATCTCCCCGCTGGCGCCTAGCACTATGGTCTTCCTGGGCATGGCACTGGCCATCGACTACTCGCTCTTCATGCTGACTCGGTACATGGAGGAGGTGGGGCCGACCGTTTTTTTTCTCTTTTTTTCTCCCCGAGCCGGTGAGGAGTGGGCGGTGGGTTGGGGGGTTAGTTTTTGTTTTACACGTTTTCCCTTTTGGGACAGGACTGCAAAGCTTTGGCTGTTTTTGGGTAACTCGCGCAATTCTTTAAGGATTTGACGGGATCTTGGTGGATGGGCTATTTTTGCTGGTTGTTTTCGGATCTCGATGCTCTTTTCCGGCTCCTTTTTGGTTTTCACTGCGTTGGCCTCTTTGGTTCATTTTGGAGTTTGCAGTTTTTGGAAGTTATTTTCCGCACTCTTGGGGGTCGGAATTGGGCGTCGGCCATGTGAGTGGCCAAGCGAATCCTCTTGAAAGTGACAACACAATCATAGGCCCACTTTCGCATCGTATGTTAGTTTGGAAGGCAACATGTGAGGACGTGGAAGCCCAATTGGACAATAGAAGGAGCAAGGGCGTGTTGACAATGGAAGCTCGCTTTGGGAACTTTGCACATGCCAGGCACTCCAAGCGGTTTTCTGAGACTGAAATGCCATACGGAACAGGCTGGTTTCCACTGTCAGCAAGAAGGTGATTTTGAAGCCAAACCCCAAACTTACGAGGGCTTATAATCTCTTTTGATGTGGTACATCATTCAACTCTGGATCAAACTTCCCGTTCCGGTGATTCTGACTCCCGAAAATGGCGGATTGCTCTTCGGCTTTGCTGCACCCGACACTACAGATTTGGAGGTGTCGGGCTCTCCGTGTCTTGGAACCCCTGAGGTGCTGCCTCCGTCCAACAAGGACACGGAGCCGGCGTTGAGGGCCATGATGCGGCAGAGCGGCCACGTGGTGCTCATCAGCGCATCCGTGCTGGCGGTGTGCTATGCCGGGGCGCCTCGCAATTAACTCGACTCGACTCGACTGGTTCGTTCCGAGCTCTCAGGGGTCATCATTCGATTTGGCGACGCGCCGAGGTGCTGTTCTACCCCTCGGGGGGCATTGCCACCATCGGCCTCGGGGCGGCGCTCACGGTGTTTCTCTGCGCTGCCTCCAACTTGATGCTCACGCCGGCCCTCATCACCGCACTGCCCAACGTGCTGGGGGCTGAGCAGATCAGGAGGAGCGGTTTCGGATGTGCGGACGTCTGGGGGGCTGTTGGATTTGGGGGCGAGGACGCGCTAGCGCTGTGAAATAAGTGGTGTGGGACTGCAATACTTACTTTCTCGTTGTGGTTTCTTGGTAGATCTTGCTCCTCTGTCCATGTTCGAAGTCAATCCTTTGTCCTTATGCCAGATGGCTGTGGTCTCCCTTGCAGTGTCCCACGGATGGATTGGGTCATAGGGATCGGTTTACGGCCAAAATTAAGGTTCCTTTGAATGGTTTCCCTTTGCGCCATGGTGAAGCCAGGCGGCCGCAGCGGCGTTGTCGGCGGTGCAACTGTTGGCCGAGCCTGGCGAAGGCGACGTCGCTGCAATTGTCCTTTGCTGTTTCACTGCTGAAAGATGCAAGGCTTTTGCTGGTCAGCCTGTGAACGTGGCTATAACTTGTTGGAATTCAATTGACAGAAAGCCACAAGGCTCGGAAAGAGTCTGGTGGTTTCAACATGAGACAACTTTCATTTGCATCAGGGAAGCCCATATTGGGCGTTGTTGATCAGTTCGCTGGTTATATTGCCATGTTCAAACAGCGTCCAGCTGCTACAGATGATTTTGCATGGTCTTTGTTACTTGCACAGGGAACTGCTTCAAATCTTTGTAGGGTTATTCCCATATTCAACAAGAACAAGCACGTGGTTTAACGATGTTTGGCGGTTCAAGATGATATGTTCTTTTCCCTCGTTCTTCAAGAAACATGGTTTAAGCACTCTAAACCACGATTTGGATGCCCCACTTGCAGACCTCGCAAATGATGGTTTTTGGCACTCTTGCAGGGGGAATCCACATGCTTCGGCATTCAATTCGTCAACAGTTTACCCTTGGAATCTCTTTGGCTCAACATGACAGGGCACTTTCCGCCCAAAAAACAGACTCTCACAGAAGTAGGGCACGTTCCGCCCCAAAAACCGGCTCTCACAGCCCTCCGCCCTTCGCCATTTTTCTTCGCGGCTGGTGGGGGTTTCTGAGGTGGTGACACGGCAGCCGGCAGTCACGGTGATCCCGGTACTGTGCCTGGCGCTGCTGCTCCCCGCCTGCTGCGTCCTGCTCCGCGGCGCTGGGGGAAGGGCTGGCCGGAAGTTTTGGTCTGAGGGGTCGGAAGTTTTGGTCGGAAGGGTCGGAAGGGTCGGAAGGGTCGGAAGGGTCGTTTTTTTCTTCTTCTTTTTCTCTTCTTCTTTTTTTCTCCACTTTGTTTTTGGGTCTGAGTGGTCATAAAGGAAAGACAAAAGGAAACCACCATTTTGCGGGTCCCGTAGCTCTAGACGTCCCCTTTCGGTCGACAAGGAACGGCAGGTCGGTACTTGTGAGGGTCAAGGCCAAAGATGCCGGAAGGTCTGAGGTTTGCGTGCAGCTCATTTTTGGACTCGCAACTTTTGGCTACTTACGGGTTAGCAGAACCCAGGATTCACCATCCTTCAAGGGGTTTTTGGTCCTCTGGATTCACCTGCCAATGGATCGGGATAGGCATTTCCGCGACTCCCTTTAGACTGACGATAACCCTCCCTCCAATGGATGTGGTCGGTAGGCTTCTAAGACCCGTCCCATTCTCCGACCTTGTCATGGGCCTTACCAACCTCTGAAAGTCGCTCACGGTTGGGGTGTGAACAAGCCAACCATCAGGGTTCCTAGATGACCGTGTGGATTTGCTTTCTTGATGAACCCTTCTGAGAAGGCTGGAAGAGCCTTTCTTGGGTGTGGGGAGCCTTGATTTCTTCCACTTATCTCAAGATGCTTACTAGCCAGGCTTCACACTTCCCAGGCGCTCTGCTCCCTTCAAACAGTCCGAGTGCAGTTTTGTGGGCGGGGATCTTGGCTTTGCTTCTCCGGTGCAGTTAGTGACGTCTCAGATGCGTGCGTTGTCACCGGAACAGGCGCGGGAGGACCAGTGTAGGCCAAAACGTTGTACTTCGGATAGGAAGGTAGCGCGCCCTATGGAGCAAAACCACACATGCAGACCCTTGAGACGCCAGAGCAGGTGGACGGTTCGTGTTGCGTCGATTTCTGTTCGCAGTTCCTGTTCGCAGTTCCGGTTCGCAGTTCCAGTTCGCGCTGCGTGCGCGTCGAACCAGTTCGCGGTTGAGCTGTGCGGTTCCGCGCGGTTCCATTCGCTGCGTTTTGGCTTAGCATTGGGACGTGGGGTGGGCGGTTGGGCATTGGGGCCAATTTTGGGGCATTAGCTGAAGCTCAGGCGGCCAAGTTGCGTTTCCCAATTTTGCAAAAGAAAGTCAACGAGTCATAGAAACAACATCCACAAGGTTCCACTACCACGAGAGCTTTGCCAACACCTTGACCTTCCCCGGGAAGAGCGACACCAGCCTCACCTACAACCGCCTCGTCTCGGAGTTCCCGGCGGGAAAGATGAGCCCTCAGCCTGGGGCTCGGTTCGCGGTTTGGCGACCAACCCGTCGCGGGAGGTGTAAAGCCCCAACCCAAAAACAAGTACCCTCAAAAAGGGGAGGTTTTGGGGGTCTTTTCCTGTTGGTTTCCCTCACCCAACAAGAAACAAATGTCCTCAAATAACGAGACTGCGATCTTCCTTTTGGTGGGTTTTGGGGGTGAGTTTCTTGCAAGGGCTATGGGACATGGGCTGGGCACACACTCCCGTCGTGGATTTGTGCTTCTGAGGTATGTTCTGATCCCGGCCGAGAACGGCACCGTAGAGAGCGATGCTTACTTCGAGCGCACCTGCGACGTGGCTCAGGAGCGGCGAAAGGAAGTAGAAGCTGCTCTTGTTTGGAGCTTGAACACAGGTCTTGGTACGGGTCAAAAGTAAACCACAGGGGACCGCAGGTTTTGGTCCATGTTACCACTTACCAGGGTTCAATTTTGGGTACCTATTTGTGACCCACAGCCAGGTGTCCTTTTTGTTCAGCTTGCTTGAACCTAGCTGGGATTCCGTTTCTTCAAGTGGTCCTGATCGAATTCTCCAAAATGACACCTAAGACCGAAAGGGAGGGTTTTCCTTTTCATGTTTTTTGGGTTCTCACGGAGAACGGCTCAGCGTAAACATCTACGTAATTTCCAGCCCAGAAGAGGTTAACCGCGCCATGTCCGTTCGGTGAATCAACTTCGACCCATTTGGGTTCGATTGAGTCCGGATAAGGTACATACTGTGGATGGATGAGTTCCATGTCGCACCACTTTGACACCATTCTTGAAACCACAACGTTTGTTGGTATTTGCAGGGGAATCAACAGGGTTCCTTTGGTGGTGCGAAATGGATTTCGCAACCAAAAGTTGAGGACCCCAGAAAGCCACACAGCCTGCCTCTCCGTTGTCTCACAGGCGCTGCTTCTGGAGCTGGGGGACCCCCCCTACAACCTGCGGCCCAAGGATCTGCTGGGCCCCGCGCTGCTGCCGAAGGCAAGTTGTTGTCCAAAAACCGAGTAGATGAAGGTTAGCAAGGGACAATCCCAGCCACAAATCGTTGCGGCCGCCTTTGTATTTCCTTACACGGTTCTGGGTCAACCATTTTACTACCGGGTTTTGATTGCGACTCAAGCGGAGCCGCGTTGGAACTTGCTTTTTGTCTTTGGGGCTGGCTGGAACACCTTTTTGTTTTGTTTTGTGGGCTTCAACAATGCGATGGCTCTAAAGCCGCCCAAGTTGTTTGTCTTTTTCTCCGGATGAAAGGCGCTGTCGACCCACGCGGGGCTCCGTTCCGCCGACACGGGGCTCGCCTGCCTCAGATGGCAAGGCACAGAGATGGACCCGAGGCGGGAGCGACCGCGCTGTCCGATCCGAGTACGAGCGAAAGCCATGGATCCGTTTACTTGGGGATCCGATTCTTAGTTCAGATTTTGGAATTAGAGTACACATTTTGCTGATAGGTGTGATGTCCGTTCTGGTGGGTTTGGTAAAATCGAGGGCGAGTCCTGGTTTGCCTGGCTGGTGCTTCAATCATCTGCCACAGCCATCTATTTTCCAAAAAGGATACCTATGTCTGCAACAATCGCTTTTTCCATGTTCAACCCCCCAAGTGTTGTCCAAAAAGCAGTCGCCGATGGGTGGAAGAGAACATATTTGTCTCACTTCTCGCCCCGTTTGTGGACTTTGAATCCGCATGGAATTTATGCTAAACAAACAGTTTCGGCATTTTCTTGCCAATCCTCTCGGGAAGTATGCTTTGACACGGTGTAAAAGTAAGTGCGTTACGTGTTGTTTTGTTGAATGGATGATGGTTTTGTTTCATAAATAGGGCTTGTTTTTGCAGTTTGTCAGAGCCAGGATAACATGATGTTGATATTGTTTCGACATGTATCCTTCTCTTCAAAAAAGGCTCCAAGACAAAGGAGAAGTGGGTTCTGAAGAGAACGATGGGGGGAAGAGAATGGTCAGGGATCAATCCTTTGTATGGCTTTAGCCAAGAAGATTTCCACTACGCCCAAACCGCCGCTTTTGCGGAAATTGCCGTACATCCCCTTTACATATTGGTCTTGTTATTGGCAACCCCTCCGTTCTTCCCTCGGGTACTGGTTGGGGGGTAATGGAAACCATCCAAGATTCAGAGAGACACAAGAAGCTGTTAACATGAAGGGGCAGAATGATGCTTAGAGCCCTTAGAATCAACCATTAGCAACCGTCGCTCTGCAGATTCGCATGAATGGAAACGCCATTGTCAGAGGCGCTCCTTTTAGGGCAAGGTTCCCGTTCTTGATTTCCATATGAAATTCCGAAGAGTACGTGGTTCATTTCCTCTTGGCTTCCGAGGTTCCCGTTTGCCGGCAGTCAGCCAAGCTAGCTTTGGCAGATTTGCTTAAGCCTTTGCTTAGTCCAAAGAGTACCCTGATCTCCCCCCCCCCTTTGGGTTTCCAGTCTGTAAGCACGCACATGCGTAACACGCACACGCGTTGACAAACGTGCAAAACACGCTCGCTCCAAACGTGTGCGAAACACCTTCACGCGGTTCTACGTTCTCGTTGATCCAAGCACTTGCAAAATACGTGGCTCCGAGCACGGCAAACCGAAATCACGATGGTTCCAAGCGCGCGCAAGCCAAGATGCACGTTTTGTTTGGAACCTGAGTGCCACGTGGGGTAACTTCTCTCTCTTCCTTGCGCAAGGCACCCCTTTGGGTCCATCACGGCGCAGACGTTGCTGCAGCTGCCTAACGACCTGGGCGAGGCTTACCGCGAGCAGTGGCACCGTTTGGTGAGCCGCTGAGTTCAGCACAGCTCTTGGGGTTTGTCGAGCTTTTCGAACCACGTTTCATGCTGTTAAGCATATTTTTGGTGAAAACACCCTTGTTGATTTCCAGTCCTCTCTTTGGGAGGCTGTTTTTGGAAACTGTCGTTTTGGTGATTTGTTTCTTCTTTGTCTTTTTATGGTTGGCCTTTCTATTTTGTTCGACGTTGTCGTGTTTTTGGGAGGTTCGTTCTCCCGCATGCTTACTGTTAAAAGGGCCTGTTCCTTTTTTCGCGCTTTCGAGCTAGGTGAGGTTGGGACCCAACATGCAAAATGTTGGTACATGCCAAGACCAGTTGGACCACTATGCTTACTCCGTTGTTTGGCAATTTGTCTATTTTTGCAAAGTGCTTGTCTGTTCGCGCAGGGCCAAGATCAGCTCTCTTTGATTGGTTGTTTGCATGTTACGCGTTCCTTGAATTGGACACACAAGTTGGTTCTCTCTCCTTTCTTTCTTCTGTTTTTACGTACGGTGCCCCCTTGTTGCCCCAATGGATGTTGGTTCGCGGTAGCCGTCAAGCCACGACTTTTGCGCATGTTTCTAACCTTGCAGTACCCTTCTTTTCGCAATCGCGCACTCCTCAGCTGTTGGATCAGACGATGCATCGTTCTGCTCCGCACGAATTGTTTTGTTCCACACTCATCATCGCTCTTTTCCATTTTTGAAGTTCGGTGTTGCGTCGGAGGATTCCTTTTTTCTTCTTCTTCCGGACTTCTAAGCCTGTTTGGGAAAAGGTTGAATGTTGGAGCAGAATGGGAAAGTAGGGCTCTACGGGCCAAACTCTCCATTCTGTTTGTGCTATCGTTCTGTTTGGAAACATCGTTCTGTTCGGTTTGGACAGAACTCAAACGGAGACGCCTGTTCGATTTGGGGCCTTTGTTTCCAGAGCTGGGGGGCGATTGCTGGCGCTCTCCCAGTTTGGGGTCATAATGTGGCTGTGAAAGCCTGTTGGGCGTGGGCATGAGGTACTGGCTTGTTGGTGTGCGTGGCACTCGTGCCCTCTTGGCAAAAGCATGTAATTTGTTGCATCCCTTTGGGGAATGGCTGGAGTAGCTCATCGGACAATGGCTGAGGCGAGAGTTTTCATCTTCCGTGCTTCAGGCGGCGGAAGCAACGCCTCGATGCTGCTGGTGACGGTGCCCTTCAACCCCTACAGCGACACCTTGTGGCCCTTCGTCCAGGCCGCGCGGAAGGCCATCGACGGGGCGGTGTCCGCCGGGAGAGGCCGAGGCCGCGCGAGGCAAGAGGAGCGGGCGGTTAAAGGGGAAGAGCCGGGGGCGACCATGTTTTTGGGGGTTCGAAGAGGAGATTTGGAGGGGGTTCTCAAGACATTAGGGGTGGCTTCCCTTGAAGCCACCATTGAGAGGGTCGTTTCTGAGGATGTCAGTTTGATGTAATTAAGGACCCAGGCTTTGAAATGAAGTCGCGATAGAGTGTTTGGATACGCA
>CAUJNA010003373.1:566401-586401 GCA_963377175.1 Effrenium voratum | reverse complement strand
AAACTAAATGTTTAAATTATGTTAAATCTACTCTTTAAATACTAATTTTTCATCATTTGTTTAATAGTTTCCTGAGTTTCCTTATCACCATTAACGGATGAGTTTATATTTTGTTGTTTATTCTGTTTGTGGTATTTTCCCCTGCTTTTCCTGTTGATTTCTTCTCTATGTTCTTCTTTATATATTCTTGCTCTCTCTTTATATTTTTCAGCATTTCTTAAATATTCAAGTCTTTTTCCCGCCTTTATCTGTTCTTGGTGTTTTTCACGGTACGCTTTGTTATCCCTTGCCTTTTGTTGTTTGAAATATTCGGGGTTGTCCTGTTTAAACTCTTGTTCAGTTCTTCCCGGCACTTTAATGTTTAGTGTTGGTTTCCACTCTCGTATTATTTCGCCTTCTCTTTTTTGTAACCTACTTTTGTTCTCACAGGGGCATTCTTCAATTAATTCAATGTAGCAGTTTTCATATCCGTGTTTTATCATAAATGGATAGATTAATGTATTTTGTCGGTTTTGTTTCTTCATATCGCCTCTATGCTGTGCCATTCTTTGACTTAAACTTTGACAGGTGCTTCCAATGTAATAATCTTCGGTTATATTATTTCTAATACAATATATTTTACCGTTTTGATAATTTTTCGTATTTTTCACTTTGACACTATCCATATTGTTATATATTGTTTTTTATTGTTTAAGTAGTTTTCATTATTTGTTTAACAGTTTCCTGTGTTTCGTTTTCTCCATTATCGGATGGAGTAGCGTTCCGACCCCATTTAAATGTAATATTATGAACATCTGTTTCTAAATTTAAATCACCGTCTTTAGTCTTATCAATATTCATTTTCTTATCATTCTTACTTATTTTGAAACTGGCTGGAATACACGAACATTTACAGTTTCCTTTCTTTTGTATTTCTAATTCATTTTTCATTTCTAACATCTTTTTACACATTGGACAAGCAAACTCAATAACTGATGTTTCTTTAACAATTTCTTCATCAGTTGAAGAAACAACTGGTTCAGTCTTATTCTTTTTCTTTTTTCCCATTTATATTAATATTCACATTTTTATTTTTGATATATTGTATAACAAACTTAATTAATTCTAAAATAAAATAACATATTTTTTTGAATCTATTATCAGTTAGTATTACTTGTTCTATTTTCTCTACTTCATCTATCACTTGTATATATTTATCCATATTATACAGATATAAAATTGTTTTGTCAAAACACTATTAAAGATATAGTGAGTTAAAGTGATATTAAGTGAAGTATGGAGGACAAATATCAAAGAGGTAAAATATACAAAATTGTTGATGTTGGATACACTAAATGCTATATTGGAAGCACAATTGAAACTTTAAGTAATAGACTGTCCAAGCATAGAAATCAAATCAGTATAAAACACGTGTGACACATGTGAATAGTTTTTTGTTGTTTGATGAATTTGGGGTAGAAAATTGCAAAATAGAATTGATTGAAAACTTCCCCTGTAGTAGTAAAGAAGAATTATTACAACGTGAAGGCACACACATTTTGAATAACGATTGTATAAACAAATGTGTAGCAGGACGAAGTAAAAAGCAATGGTATGATGATAATATCAACAAAATAAATCACGACCGTCAGAAATACCGAGATGAACACAAGGAGCATATCAGAAACATCAGTAAAGCTCATCGTGAGCGCAACAAAGAAACCTTGAATGAAAAAAGCAGACAATATTACAATGATAATAAAGCAATTGCACGACAAGGTCAGAAAATATATTATGAAAATAATAAAGACAAATGGCGTTCTAGAGAAGCAATCAAAGTAGAATGTGTCTGTGGAAGAACTATTCGGGTGGTAGAAATACCACGGCACAACAAAAGCAATAAACACAAAGAATATCTGAAACTAACAGTAGAATAAACTTCATTTATTATATCAATATAATCTGAATATCTTCTATCCATATAAAATAATAAGATAAAATAGTTATTTAATCTTATTATTTTCATGCATAATAGAATATTGGTGGGGCACAGCACTTGGGGTTTTCATTGCACACGCGAGAGAGATACAAACTAATTAGCTTCAATGCTTATTGATTGAATCAATGGAAAACCTGTTCCATTTTATGATATTCGCCACCAGCATATCATAAAACGATGTTCCATTAATATTAAATAGAATATGTATTTAAACTATTTTCTTTAGTAAGTTTTATTGCAGTTGATAGACTAACATCTCTAATATTAATATCAATAACTTCTTGTACACTACTTATCATTTCATTTGTATACATATCGGGATAATCTTTCATAAAATTTACTAACTTTCTAAAATTAAAATCTAGGTTATTGTCATTTTCAATTGAGGACTTGGATACTACGGTATTTTGTTTTTTAATTGCAGATAAAAAGTATAACATTGTATCATAATATATTTGTTCAGTATCTGGAACTAAGATATCACCAAATTTATATATCCTCCGAATACTAGCCACTTCACTTAAATTAATAGATTCTATAGCCATTATGATATAATTATATTATATTTTTTATTTTATAAGTATTTATAATATTATTTTTATTATGCCTGATGTAAAACCAATTGATGAAATCAAATATGACTTTAAACAAAGTAAGCACGAGGTTGTCCCTAAATTGCCGATGAGAGCTATGATTGTAGGCCCGTCTGGTTCTGGAAAGAGCACCCTACTTGTATCAATGATACTTGATATTTATAGAGGAGCATTTGAAAGAATTTTTATCTGGTCTCCATCTGTAAATTTAGATAGTATTTGGTTGCCTGTTAAAAAATACATTAAAGAAGGTTTGAAAGTAGATAATGATAAAGAACCGTGTTGGTGGGATGATTTCAATGTTGAAGATTTAGAAAGAGTTATAGAAACTCAAAATAAAATAATTGAATACCAGAAAAAACAAGGAACGAAGAAATTATTTAATATTTTGGTAATTTTGGATGATGTATCTGATAATCCAGCAATAACAAGAAATAACAAATTGTTAAATTCTGTATTTTGTAGAGGTCGTCATAGTGGAATATCAACACTTGTAAGTCTTCAAAAATCATCAACCGTGCCACCAATTATTAGAGTAAATATAAGTCATTTGTTTTATTATAAAGTTAGAAACTACAAAGAGATAGAAATATTGCAAGATGAATTATCAGCAATTGTTAGAAGCGATAATTTACATGAAAGCAAGAAACTAATTTATAAAATATATGAGACTGCCACTGATGAACCACATAGTTTTTTATATATTAACCTTTTAGAAAAGAATCCAGATAAAATGTTTATGAAAAATTTTTCTCAATATTTGAAAATTACTAATTAAAAAAATAAATATATTAATATTATATGATATTTTATTATTTACCAATAGAAATTAAAAACATAGTAATATCGTATATTTTAGATGATGTTAGATTATTAAAAATAAAAAATAATAATATTATTAAAAAATATATTAATAAATTTAAACCAGTGTATAAGTCTTACAAATTAAATAATATGCAATATTTTGAAATTGATAATATCAATATTAATAATGGTATATCATATATTTTTAACTTAAGTGACTTAGGTAAATTACATCAAAATCATAAACCATTAAAATTATTAATTGAATACGATATATTAGCTACATCTACCTCATTGACTTGTTTGAATCATGTTCGTAATCGTACTTTAACATCAAATAATTTATTTGATATTTATTATTTTCTGAATAAAGACCTTTATGAAACTAATTTAACGTATAGCCGTAATATGGTTAATTTTATTTCATTACAAGTTAACAAAATAACTATTAAAGTCATCAATTATGAAAGACAAAGTTTTATTAGTAAATTTTATTCATATTTGTTTAATTAATAATGTTAATAACGTTTAATATTATTAATTCAGAATAATGACCAGTTGCATAAATCTACTTTTGGAATAGCATAACGAAACTTTGTTTGTTTTTCTTTTTCTAACTTTTCTATTCTCGTTACACATTCTTGAATAGATTTTATTATTAAAGTATCCGCTCTCGTTTTTTCATCTACTCTTAAATTCTTAATGTCTTCCATACTGTTTTTTTCTTCGTTTTTGCTTTGACCAATACCCATTATATATTATTATTTAGATTATTATAAAATAGTTTAAAGGGGTATTTATAATACTCTATAATACCTGATGCCCAAAAAAGATTATTCTAATACTTGTATTTATAAAATTGTTTGTAGAGATTTAGAAGTTAAAGATTTTTATATAGGACACACTACCAGCTTGAAGCATAGAAAGCAACAGCACAAATATGACTGTCAAAATTTAAACAGTAAAAAACAAAACATCTATTTATATTCGTTTATAAAAGACAATGGAGGATATGACAATTTTGATATGGTATTAATTGAGTCAGTATGTTGTAAGAATGTTCTTGAAGCGAGACAAAGAGAAAGAGAGTTAATTGAAGAATTGAAACCTTCTTTGAATAGAACAATGCCAATGATTGAACCAAGCGTCAAAGAATATAAACACAATTGGTATAATACAAATAAGGAGAGAGTTAGTGAAGCAAAAAAGCAAAAATACCAATTAGAGAAAGAATATGTTAAGCAAAAATCAAGAGATTACCATTACACAAATAGAGATGTTATATTAGAAAAAATGAAAGAAAAAACCATATGTGAATGCGGAGCAGTTGTAAGTAAGAAGCATTTGAACCGGCACTTTTCTTCTTTAAAACATAATGAGTTTATAAACAATAAATAATTGATAATATCTACTCGTATTATCAATTATTTAGATTTCATTTTTCAATTTCCTTTTCCAACTTTTCAACTTTATCTATTACTTCAAGTAATGCTTTATGTAAAATGACTGGAACTTTTGTATAATCAATTCCTAAATATTCGCGACTTGTAGAAACTACATTGCTTACATCTTTCGGTAATGCCTTTTGCACTTCCTCAGCAATCCACCCTATATGAACTGCTCCATTATCGTTTCTATCGTTTCTTTTAAATTTCTTTGGTTTGAACTTTTTAATTACATTAACACAATTTGATTTTATTAAACCTACATCATACTTTAATAATGCTGACGATGAATCCACAAACGTTCCGTTAATGGTTACTGTTGATGCTGTTAAATCTATATTAGTTCCTGTTGATGGTTCAATTAAATTACACAACATTTTTTTCGTTCCTGCAACTGTTACATTTTCATTAAAAGTCGATGGAGCATTATTTGTAAAACTTTCAGTATTTACTGTTGTTCCAAATGTCTTATCAATAGATAATAAAACTGAAGGTGTACTTGAAGCATCTGAAACTCTAAACGCAGTGTTTGATGTTCTGAATATTACATCAATTGTAGATAAATTAGTTCCATCATGATAAGTTGATATTTCCGATGTTCCCATTTTAATATCAGTTCCAGTAGTCATGGAAATATTATCCAAAAATGAAACTGTTGTTAAATCAAATGATTGAATGGTATTAGTTGCTAAATATGCATTTTGAACTGCTAAGTTAGTATCAACAGTTACTAATGTTCCACCATTAGGCGCTATATTATTGCTTCTTAATGCTCCCCCGCTTTTAACATAAATATCATCAGCAAATAAATTACCCATAAAATCAGCAGTAGCAGTATTAAAAGTCCATCCAGTAGTAATATTAACTGCTCCAACTATATTAGATTGAATAGCAGGGTCTCCACAAATAAACCTAATTGACGAATTAGCATCACTATTCCTCATATCAAAAGATGAAAAAGCACTAACATATCTATATAATTCACAATTTGTATCAATTGTTAATTTACCATCAGTAGCAATATTAACATTATCACAATTAACATCAGCATTTGTATAAATATTACCTAACACATCTATAGGTTTACTAAAAATAGTTTTATTAACTAATCCATCACACATCATATATTGGTTACTGGCATTAGTAATATCACCAACAGAAAGAGCAACAAAATTAGGATGATGTATATAAAAACCTTCTATTGCATCTGGTGTATATGTTTCTAAGTATGGTTCTAATCCATTTATTGAAGTATTGATATTATCTATTTTTGTTTTAATATCCGTTGAAAAATCATTATTTGTAAATAAATTTCCTTTCATATAACCAGCACCTTCGAAATATGATGTTCCGTGCATCTGCGCAAAATTATATGAAGTATGAACATTACCATTAATTGTAATTCTTGAAGCATTATTAGGTCTTCCAATAATAACATCTCCTGTATTCCATCCTAGCCATAATCGATAAGGAGTAGCACCTTCTAACCCTTGATAAGAGTCTAACTGACAACCTCTTTTAAACTCTAGTCTTTGGTTACTAACTGCGTCCTGGATTCTAAATATTGGATTAGTATTATCTGTTAAACTAAGTATTAATGGAGAGTTTACTGTTTGCGCAGTTGTATTAACTTTGTCTAATTTTGACTTATTACTGTATCTTGTGCGCTATCATTTGTAATTATTGAATTAATTGTATTTGTATTTCCTGTTATTAATCCTGCTAAATTATCTGACTGTAAAACATATCTACTATCAGAACCTGTTATATCTAAAATAGATGAACAAGAAAATAAACCTGATACTTGTAAATTAGAAATATTGTAATAATATTTTATCATTTTGAAAAATTGAAGAATTATTAATTTCTACATCTCCAAAACCTCTTTGATTTAAAAACATAGTTGCTCCACTTAAATTTCCATAAACATAGCAATCAAAATAATTATTATACATTTCAAAGAAATTATTATAATTTCCAAATTCTGCTATTTTGAAAGTTGCAGTAGTTGTTATATTATGTATTAATGTATTATTTAATATTGATGTATTTAATTTATCTGATAATAAATTATTAGTTGTTATTTTATTGTAATATAAATTACTATCAAATGAACCTGTTTGTAATTGAGATATTAAATGAGAATTTGATGAAATATTATTAAAATTAGTTGATACAGTAGAATTTAAATTATTTATTAAATTTGTATTTGAGAAGGGGGGGGGGGGGGAGGGGGGGGGGGGGGGGGGGGGGGGGGGGCAATATTATTAAAATTTGTATTAATTAAATTAGTATTTGAAGAAATATTATTAAAATTACTTGTCATAGTAGAATTTAAATTATTTATTAAATTTGTATTTAATGAAATATTATTAAAATTTGTATTAATTAAATTAGTATTTGAAGAAATATTATTAAAATTAGTTGTCATAGTAGAATTTAAATTATTAATTAAACTTGTATTTAATGAAATATTATTAAAATTTGTATTTGAAGTTATTGTCAGATTACCTATTAAAAAAGAAATTGAACTAATATTATTTGATAATACATTAATTTCTGTTTTGTCATATGTTTCAGTTATATCATAAAAATTAGCATTTATCTGCTCCTTTGTATAGGTGTCTGCTTGGTCTGCTTTACTATCTAATACTGTTTGAATGTCAGATTTACTCGCGTAAAGGTCTTCTATATCATTGACTGCTCCATCTTTTACTTGCCTAATTCTATTTGCTGTAATATCAAAGATATTCATTAAGTTTTTTCTCATAATATTATATTATTAATTAGAAAATTAATAATATCATATTTTTTATTTAATCATAAAATGTTACAGAATTTGAACGGATTTCAAGAATACACTCGTGCTGAAGTAGCAGGTAAAGGGTTTTCGGCATTACTGAAGTTGTATATAAAGTAGTCCCATCAAGTGGTTTTACACGCAGAACCATATTAGAATTATTTTTTAAATTCATTCCGGTATAGGAACTATTTTCAAATTTCATTAAATTAAAACCAAACATAAACTTTTGTGTTTGGTAATCTTCTGCACGAATTAAAAAGGGTTTTTCAGAGCAATGCATAAGATGTAAATACGCTTCTTTAACACCTTGCACTTCTTGTGTGGGGATTACTTGATTACCAATTACAAGAGAAGCTGACAAATCATAATTACTATCATAACCGCCATACAATACAGAAGTACTTTGAGCCAGTGGATGATACATAGCATTCCACCATTTATAAATTTCTCCAAAAGAACCAACATAACCATCATAACCAGCTGGGGCAACTTCCCTACCAAATGAAATAAATATCTTATTAAGTTTAGAAACATTCCTGACAATTGTTGTGAAAATTTCAGAATTTTCAGATACTGTCTGTTCTTGTATTGTTTCAGTTACAAAAGTAATTGGAAGAGAACCAGTTTCTAAAATTTTACTGTATTCGGCATATAAAGAATCGTCGAGGGTGTAAACATTTCCTTTGAAAAGCGGTTTTGTAATAGACCATAACTTACTTGTATTAGCATCAGTAAAAGAACTGGAAGCACCACCAACAACGATAGGGTCTGCCGCATTATTACATAAATACATCTCCACGGTAATAGGACAATACGAAATTGGAATGAAATTATCTACAGTTTTAAAACATTTTAAATCGGGGTCATAAAATACATTAACAAAAGATTTAGGATTAATACCTAACATATTGCCCGTGCTTACAGACCTCTTAACTCTATCTTCAACAACTCCTGCATCTGTGGTTGTAACACTCAAAAATCTATGGTCGTTATTCATAAACGAATTACCAAACTCTAAGTTTTCGTCAATTCTTTTTTGGTCTGATGACTTCAAAACATCGTGCATCTTCTCAACACGTGGAAGCGATGTAAGGTCGCAAACTACAACATCACCCATCAATACACGAATACGACTAAAAAAGGCGTTTGCCTCAATGGGTCTTAATATATGCCCTGTTGTTTCATCAGTGTTATTCAATGTAAAGCCCATTACAAGACTTTTACAATCCAACCACTGGTTCGGTGGTCCTGTAATATTCCATCTTATTAATCATGAACCACCTGATGTATATGTTGAAACAGATGAAGGATAAAAGTTTTTACTTTCTTTCATTCTAATATAAGAAGCACCATCCTTCAAGCGAAACCTTAATTTACCTTCGTGTAATCGGTCTTCAATATCTAATGTTTCCATCTTTATATATTTAATAATAGAAAATATTATATTATTCTATTATTAAATTAATTTATTTTAAAGTGTGAATAATCTATAACTTCTTTTTTAGAATTTTTATTTAATAGTTTTTTAGATTTATTTTTAATATTATTGTTTTCAACCTTATAATTAGGTTCATCCTCTACAATCTTTTTAATGTCATCATAACTGACTTTCTTTTTAGGATTTATAGTATTTTTTATATCATTATTAGGCATTCTTATATAATAATTTATATAAATAATTACATCACAAGTTTAACCGGGTCTTCACCTACAGTTGGTTCTTTTCCTTGGTCTTGAAAATTTGAATATTGATGATTTGTTAATGGGTTATAAGTATTGGTTCGTGTTTGAATACTTCCTTGGTCTAAAATACTAATCACATCTCCACCACTTCTAAAATTAGTATAACTATCATCATTTTTAGATGACATTGAAACAAAAGGAGCGCCGTAAGTTGTCAAACGAATATTTCTATCAGGGTTATTTTGTAAATATTTTGATGATGCTGACGCTCCAAGACTATGACTAATCACTTCGGTTACATTATGGTTTTCATCAAGAATATTACTAATATCTCTGTATCTTTCACTGTATGAACTTAAACCGAAAGGAATTGTAATATCACTTAAAATATCATTAATATTTGATTTAATATCGGATTTACCAAATGTGCCTGCTACATATAGTTTATTGCCATCAACAAAGAAACCTTTACCATTTGTATATGCTTTGTTTAATCCTTCTGTGTCAGATAAATTATTATTATATTTAGGTTTGCATAATGATTTTTCTTGTTGAATTTCATTAATTATTTTTCTATACATTTCGCTATATCCTTGATGAAGCGGATTGTATGATTTTAATTTTCCTTCTTTTAAATAATATTTGTACTTCGTAGCGTTTTTATTATCATAAAAACTGTATTTATTCTTCATATATAATTAAATTATAAAAAAAGAATCTAATTAATTAATATAATGAGATTTCGTAAAATATATATATCAACAGTGCTTATCGTGATTTAAATGACAGTCAATCTACATCAGATTTTGTTATTAATTTAAGAGAGCAACAAGAATGCGGACCAAATACTAAAATGATTTGTCACGAAGTATCTATCGCTACTTCATTTTATCCAATTGAAGATAATTTAAATAACAGATTATATTTAACATTAGGAGGGATATTAATAGGAGCACCAGTATATTATTTTATTGTAGCACCTGATAAAGGTAGTTATGTAGGTAGTGAATTGGCAACCGAATTACAAAATAAATTGAATACTGCTACTAATGGAACTGATGGAAACAGTAATTTTTTTACTTGTAGTTATTCATTAAAAACAAATAATATAACTATAAGTTGTAATTATATTTCTTACTTTTTTATAATCCATACAGATAAAGAATTAAAAACAAATTACAGGTTTGGTATTGATTATGATAGAGATTATCTTAATAGTATTAATGACATTTTAGGAAATACTACTGAAAAAGTAAATAGTACTGCAGACCCGTTTGTTAGTGGATTTATATCATTTTTACCTGTTAAAAATATATATATTCATTGTAATGAACTTTCTAATGGGAACCAGTTATGTAGTTTTGGTACTTCATCAATAATAAAGAAAGTACCAGTTTTAACATCATTCGGCAACCTCATATATGATAATGAACTAATCTTAAATGATGCTAATGATGTTAGTATGCGTTCATTAAGAAGATTACATTTTAGATTTACTGATGCATCGGGTAGAGTTTTAAGTATGAATGGAACAACAAGTAGTTTTAGTTTAACATTTTTTGAAGGTTAGAAAAGCATATAATAGATATTTTAATATAAGTATTTATTATATACAAATTATATTAAAATATTGTAATATAAATATTTATCATATACTAATTATATGGTTAAAAATATTGAAATAGTAGATGTAGGCATTGAAAATAATGAAGCACCTAAGGAAGTAGAAGAAATTAAAGAAGAACCTATTATTAATGAAGAAAGTAAAGAAGTAGAAACTAATAATATTATAAATGAAGAAAATAATAAAGTAGAAGGAGAACACGAACCAAAGCAAGAATTAAAGTCTAAAACATACTCAACTGAAAAAGTGGAATGTCCAAAATGTAAAAAATATTTAACAAAATACACTTTCAAATATCGCCATAACTGTAATGGAATACCAGTTAAAAAAGAACCAGACCCTAACAAAGTTGTTCGAAGAAAAATTATGCATCCACAACAAGCAGAAGAGTTTAAAGATGATGTCTGTAATAGAGTGAAGGATAATTTACCAAAAGTTGATGAACAAGAAATAGAAAGAAGAGTTGAAGAAAGGTTAAAACAACATATAGAAAGCACAGCAAATAAAGTGTTTGAAACTGCAAAAGACCGTTACAATAATATTAAAATGGAACGAGATAATAAAAATAAACAGAAAATTAGTAATTTAGCAAATAAAATTGTTTAATCTAATTATTATTATATAATGATTATTGATAAAAAACAATTGCTTATGCGTCGTAGAGAAATTTATGACAACGTTGTAAATAGAATAACAGAACCACAAAATAAAGACAAACCGAATATCAGTGATGTTATTGATAGAAAAGCAGTTTTTGAAACAAACAAACCAAAAAAGAAGAATAAATATAAATCAACTCAACATTACTATTATGAAGGAGACAACAAGGCACACCAACTTAATTACACATATTTGAATGAATTACAAGAACAATTAGAACGTCATAGCGCTAAAAAAGATTATGCTGTATTTCAAAATAAAAGAAGATATCAAGAAGAAGCACAGGCGTATTTTAATGAAATCCAAAGGTTGGAAAGTGAAAAATTGAGACATCACCCATCAAGTGAAACTGGTAAATCCTATTCAGAAATTATTAAGAAGAAGAAAGGAATAATCAATCAATTAAGACAAGATTTTGATTTTGATTAAATTACTTGAATTAATTAGATTAATAAATTATAATCTAATTAATTTTATATACCAATGAGATTAGACGATACACAGATGAAAACATTAAAATCTCAATTAGATTAAGACCGTCTTATAATGAACTGATAAAGGAAATTACAAAGGAAGAATATAAAAATAAGAATATAAGAGATGTAATAGACAGAAACGCTTATTATTTTCGTGATAGTCCATTAGGAACAGTTTATGATAATAATACAGTAGATTTGAGACAACAACACTTTCAAAAAATGTTAGATGAGAAAAATCAAACAGAACAGTTTGATATAGCGAAGGACGATGAAATGGATGATTTAAGAGATGAAGCAACAGAAGCGCTGGATGCTACAATGGACGAAGCAGAAGAACAACACGAACAACAAATCAGTTATATTTCTCAAAGCGTTAGAAAACAACATTTTGATGATATGAACCAAAGGTTACAAAGAATGAAACAAACTGATGAAAGTTTAGGTCAAGATTTAGCAAATATATTTCAAGGAACACACGCATTTCAAGATATGGCAAATCTTAACGCAACAGTTGCTTCAAGTTCTTCCCAGTCGCCAGAGGCAGTAGCAAAAGTAATTAAACAATCAAAAACGAAAAAAGCAGAAGCGAAGGCAAAAGCAAAAGCTAAGGCACCATTGGAAGCAATAACAATGGATGAAAGCGAGACAATGGCGATAGAAAACATCAGAGATGACGCACAAAAACGACAAGAACGAGACGCACCAGAAGAGATGAGACCAAAAGCAAAAAGTAAAACGAACAAAGAAGAAAAAAAGAAGATGCTAAAAGCAATACAGCACACTCCTGAAATAGCGCAAGGTGCATCATCTGGATTGCAACCTGACAAAGATAAAGACGACAAGACACCTGAAATAACCAACCCAAAAAAGACAATACAAAAAGACAAAACAGCACCCTCAAGAATGAACATACAACTGTTGGACGAAGCATTCAAAGAAGGATTGAACAAAGGGAAAATAACAAAAAATCAATTTAGTAAATACAAAGATATGTTTGATAAATGGAAAAACAACAAAAACAAAAAGGACGATATAAAACCAATTCAAACATTATACCGTGAATTAATATATAAGAAATAACAAAAATGCTTTAGACATAAAATGATGAAGATAAGAATAAATAAATAATAATAATAATGATAAATAAATAATAATAATAAAAAATAATAATAATAATACAAATAAATAATAATAATAATAATAATAATAATAATAAAAGTCTAATTATAGGAAAATAATAAAAAATCACTTAAAGAATAATCACCTTTAATATATAAAATATAATGCCGTCATATTTTGTTGATAATGGCGTGAAAATGACAATGACTAATGATATGTTTGATATGTTATGGAACAGTATAGGAAATGATGAATTTATTAGTTCAGAAACAAGCGACATATCATCAGAAGAAGAACCGAAGACAAAAAATGCTGACTGGAGAAAACAGGATAACGGATACTACAATAGGAAACCAAATGATGATAACTATTTTAAAACATACTATAAAGAAAAGACAAAACAAACATGTATTTGTGATATTTGCGGATGTCAATTGAGTTGTAAATCAAATTTATCAAAACATAGGAAGTCTAAGAAATGTCAAAAGCATTTAGTATAATTGCATGATATTATTAAAAAATAATATCATGTAATTTTTAAATTGTTTGATATTATTCAAAAATAATATCATGTAATTTATAATGAGTAGGAAATTAGATAAGGATGAAATTCTACATAAGTTGTTCTACAATGTTGATGAGGGGTTCGGTTCTGTTAGAGATTTATATGAAAAAGCGAATAAAGTTGAAGCAGGTTTTACATTAGATTATGTTTATAAATGGATGAAATCTCAACCAAACAAGCAAACAAGAAATTATAAGAACTACAATTCATACACGGCACCTTTTCCAAAATATGAATTCCAAATTGATTTAATGTTCATGTCAAGTTTGTTAAATGACGTTGGTGTTGATGTTAAAAATCAACCTAAATTTGGTTTTGTTTGTATCGATATTTTCAGTAAAAAGTGTCATATAGTTCCAATGGAAATTAATGATATTGAAACTTTTTTCAATGCTATGTTGGAATGTTTTAAAGTTCTAGGCTATCCACTTAGTATATATAGTGATGACGAAGGAGCATTAAATAGTAAGAAGATACAGAATTATTTGAAAGGTGAAGGAATTGAATTAATTATTGCTAAAACTCATGCATCACAAGCGGAGAGAATGATTAGAACAATTAAGAAAATGATTAGTGATAGACTTCGTCATCATAAAGGGTCATGGGTTGAAATGATGAAAGTATCACTGAAGAAATATAATAGTAGTCAAATACATAGTAGCACACAAACAACACCAAACAAAGCACACGATTTAGACAATGTTTTAGATGTTAGAGCAAACCAAATACTGAAAGAAAAGCATAATAGAAAGTATCCAAACGTGACTGAGGGAGATTCTGTTAAAGTTTATAGCAAAGGTAAGGGAAATTTTGTTTCTAAGAAAGAAAGTTTCAACCATTGGAGCGAGAGAAAATATAAGGTAATACTTGTTGGTAAGGATTTACTTAACAATAAGTATTATAAATTAGATGGATTAAGTAAAAAATATAATCGGCACGAGATTTTATTGGTTAATTAAATAATGTCCATACGGCAAACTTTCAATAGCGTTATAGAAATATCTTTTATTGCAAAAATTGGACAAAGAAAACTTAACTTGATTAATGCTATATATTTGATGGTTTTTTGAGCGTATAGTGTTAAATTCAACTTTATCCTTCAAATCACCATTTAATGTTTGTTCGTATTTATTATAATTTAATTCATTAGCCACTTTATGTTTAACAATGCCTTTACTCCTCTTATGTTCTTCATCTTCTCCATACACTTTATAACAGTATGATTTAGGTTTCAAACCTATGAAGTGTGTCATGATTTTCCCTGATAACTCATCCTTCATTTTCCCAAGAACTTTTTTATTAGAAGCATTATAACATTCATGATTTTTAGGATAATCTGAAAAATCCATATGTTGTTTTATATGCTTAAAATCTGTGTAAATATCATCAGTTTCAACATGGATAATAAAACTATCAGTGTCAGTATATGCTAATTTTATTTTATCGTTATATTTAGGTTTTAATACATCATAATAAAAAGAATACATATGAATTTTAGAATAATCTAAAATTGATAGACCCATATAAATAGGTTTATCTAATTCTACCGTTGCCTTTTCTTTTTCTACTCCTACTAAACTTTCGTTTATAATGTGTCTGTGTTTGTATGATGGCTTATTTACTAGCTTCTGGAAGCGTTCGGGTGTATTAACTAATTCAAAGTCAATGTGATTACGAACGTTTTCGAGTGTTTTTCCATATACAGCGTTATTTAATAATTTGAATAAATCTTTTTCAAATTCAGTTTTAGCATTCTTTCGTTTTTCGGTATTGAAATCAATGTATGGTTTTAAGAAATCTGCTTGATTAAAACTAATTACCCTATGGACTTTCTTTAGTTTTAATCCATGCTCTAAATAATACTTCAATGCTGATATATGTAATACATACTTTTTCTTATCCATAACATTTAATATTAGTTTATTTGTTTTTTCATCAGATGCATCTTTTCCATAATATTTTTTTATGTATTTCTTTTTGAACTGGTGAAAGCATATTCTCACTAACACTCATAATTTCTGGTGCTAATGGATAATCTCTATGTAAATCATGTAATTCTTTTGGATATTCTAAATCAACTTCTAAAATATAGCCTTTGTCATCATCATCGCTATAACTTAATACTTTCTTCTCATCCATCCTTGAAAAATACCAATTGAAATTATCAATCGGTAGTTTTTTACTCATAGCCAGACCATACAAGTTATTAGCATCTAAATAACTTATATAACTTGATGGTTTTGACAAGTCATATTGTTCATTCATGTATTTATTATTTGCTTCTACTTTTTTATGAGCACATTGAGTCATCCCGCCACGAAGACCTTTTCAATCATTTCATACATATCTTTATTATGTATTTGTTGAAGTCTAACACCAGTCAGAGATAAAAAGGCAGACCAAGAATAATTAGGTAATGTTATGTGATGTGCAGGGTCTAATCCATAAAAATTTAAGCACATATCCCTAAAGTTTTCAAACACATCACTAAGCAAATAAACATCTGTCATCAAATATAAATCATGGTATTCACCTAGGTTTTTGATATTGAAATTATCCCATATTACTTTTGCCCTTGTGTGTTGTGTATCTGTTATACCTTCTTCATATAATTTACTGTAAAAGTCTTCTATATTCGGTAATTGCGATTCATTGAATTTATCAAATGAATTCATGTAGTCGTAAGGATAAACTCCTTTTTCAGTTAATAAGTCTAAATCGGTTTTATTTCTAATATATGGATTTGCTGATGAAAATCGGAAATTATCCTTCCAGTCATTCCGCTTTTTATATATAGGTTTATCATGTTCATCTTTACCTACTATGTCATATTTATTTAACTTAACTAATTTATCCAAAGATGCTGAGAGAAAAGCCAAGCTATCTTTAAACTGTAATGAACCAAATGAAAATGTAATAAACTTTTCGCTATTTTGTGCTATTACATCTATTCTCTTATTTTCGTTCAATTCCTTATTTATTTCATTTGCTTTGCCTATTATTAAGTGAGAGTCATAGTTTTTTAAATTATGAAAAAATACTGGTATCTTGAAATATCTAAATGAATAATCCAAATTACATTTTTCGTGAGCACAACCTCTATACTCACCAGTAAAATGACAGTGGTCACGAACCTTTCTTCCTTTCGAAGAAAGGGTAGTCTCGTGAGCCTCTGGCGAGGCGTCTCTGACTTTTGTATCTTCTGGTTTAAAATTCTTATTACATATTGAACATACAGTAGCTTTTCTAAATTCTGCTTCTTGTTCATCTGTAATATCCATTGGTTTATTAACATTCGTTTTATCAAAAATATCTTTTTTAATTTCTCTTAATTTATTTACAAAGTGGTCTAAACAATCCTCTCCACGGTATAAAAAAGGTTGACTTGTATTATCAATAGAATTTACAACATTCAACATATAACCGCATGGTTTATGTTCCTGATACGTGCCCTTGATGCCATTATTTGAATTTACAGTTATACACTCAAAATCTCCATAAACAACAAATGGACATTTTAATTTTGTATTGTATTTTTCAAATTCAATATAACTACCTTCTTTTGGTAATTTAAACTGTTGTCCATGTGTTGCCATACAACCAGTTTCATAATGTTTTGTTAATAAATCCTTTCTAGTAAAGGCATGAGAACAATAATGACAATAATGTTTTGGTTGGTCATTTTTGTTTGTTTGCCAGTTCATTAAACGACTTAGACTTTTAATAACTACATAATGATTATTATTATTGATTTCAATTTTCAAAAGGTTTATTTGATGTTTAGCATCTCTTGTTTTAGTTCTGTAATCAATTATAATTTTCTTTTCATTCAAAATATCATCAATTTCATAAACATTGATTGAAACTAACTTACTATTATTTTCTTCAAACCTTTCAATATCTTTATTACCAGTTGGAAATTTAACACCTTCCCAGTTTAAGATATTGTCGTTTAATTTGTTGTAATGGAACATTTCTTGGGAATTTGATTTATTAATTATATCAAACACTACACTTTGAACACTATATTTAAAACATTTGTTATCTTTGTTTTTGATATTAATACATGCCTTTTTTAGTTTAATCCATTCTGGTAAATCTATATAACTACCCGCCCTAGTTGGGTCATATTTGTCATAATGGATTGTTATTGATAATATCTTTATAAATTTTAAATTAGATGCTGAACCTTCTAACTTTTCTATGTTCAATAAAATCTCTTTGATTGATTTTTCAATTGCTTCATCCAAATCGGTTTCATTATATATGTTTGACCTTGTAGCAGGTAAATTATAAAGTATCTCTGTATGTTTTATTACTCCATCATCATCATAATAATGATAAAATAAACCTTCTGCCCTTATATTCAGTTTCATTGCTCTATTAGTTTTCAAAAAGGTCAAAAGTCTATCTTTTTGGTGGTGTATCATTGATAGTGCCTTTTCACCTTGAAAATGGTTATTTACTAGTTTTATAGAATTAGCATAACTTTTGAAAGCTGATTGTTGGTCTGTTACTTGGAATTTATTTTTGATTGCATATTTTGTCATTGCATTTTTCATTCTTTGTTTTAGGTATGTTGAGCGCAATGTTTTTGTTGCATAACTATTATACTCATTAGTTCTTGCTTCTGATTTTAATTTCTTGTTCAAAACATTTGAGATGGGTTTTTCTTTGTTGTATCTAAATTGTCTACCATCTATAATTATTGATTTTAATTCCTTGTTTCCTCTTTTTGGAATTTCCGCTTTATCATTATTCAACAGATAATCTATAACATGTTTCATAATACTATACTATATAAATTTAATGTGTTTATTTCTTTAAGTGACTTTTTAGAAAATATACACTTAAAGAATTAATGCCTTAATATATTATAATAGAAATGGTTGAATTTACTAAAAAAGAGCAAGAAGAAATTACTAATGACTTTTTGAATAAAATAAAAGTTAATGACATTATCAGTAGTTGTAAATGTAAACTAATAAATGAAAAAACTGGACTAACTAAGTTAAATTTACCTAATCCAATTGTTAAAAACATTTGTGATTTTAATTATGTTGAATGCGAGAAATGTTTTTTATTAAGAAATGCAAAGCAAGTTTTACATAAAAGTAATTTACATTCAACATTGAGACAATGTATTTATGATAAATACAAATTGAAATTTGAAGAAAATACATTTCTAAATGATGACTCGTCATTAAGAACATATTGTTTTATAAAGTTAAATACATTTCCTACATATGAAAAAGTGAAAAAATATATACTGCAAGATAACGAAACATATATTTTAAAATTTTATAATGATATTAAATATTACTACGAACAATCATATGAAGTTAGTTATGGTGGCAAAACTGGAACAACAATACCAATTGAAGAATTTAATAATAAAATGATATTTAAATTTATTGATGAGTATGATTTATCAAATAATAAAATTGAAAATGATTGCAAGGAAACATTTTTAAACTACATAAAACAAAGAAACCAAGAATTGAAAATCATAATTGATAATATATGTGATTATATTAAGGATGAACAGAAGAACAATATAATAGGTAAATTAATGTATGGTGATGTGATAAATGATATTAAAAGTGTTTTAGGAAACTGGAGCATAGGTTTTTGCATTTATGATTTTGCTGATAGAAAATATCCATTTAAAAATAATAAAAAGAACTTTAAACAAATACCAAAGATTACAAAGGAATATTTAAATACTAATGACTTTGATTAAAACCATAATATAATAATAACATGTAAAATCTTATATGTTATAATTATACTGTACTTATAGTTTGTAAAGATTGAAATATTTTAATTTTTATTGATTTGGCTGACTCTTTCAAAGTGCGTTGTTTGAACTTGGTATGCTCTTTTGATTTTTTCGTGCTTTGGCTGTTTGTATTTTATTTTGTTTGATACTCTTCTGATATTTTTGTTGGTATGTTGCTTTGTTTTTGTTGATGTGTGTTTTTGAGTTTGTGTTCTTTGATGGTTTTTATTTTTGCTGTTTTGTTGGTATGCTTGTTTGAATTATTTAATGTTTTATGCTTTGATTAAATATTTTGTTGGGGGTTGTTCTGGATTTTGAGTTGCTTGGTGGTTCTTATCTTGTTTTCTGTGAATTTTGCTGATTTTGTTGTATGCTGTTTGATTATTTGGGTTTGATGTTAGAAGTGCCATTTTATGTATTTTTCCCCCCCCCCCCCCACGTATCAGACGTCGGGCGGGGGGGGGG
>CAUJNA010003373.1:543799-566301 GCA_963377175.1 Effrenium voratum | reverse complement strand
ACAGCAACAGCAACAGCAACAGCAACAGCAACAGCAACAGCAACAGCAACAGCAACAGCAACAGCAACAGCAACAGCAACAGCAACAGCAACAGCAACAGCAACAGCAACAGCAACAGCAACAGCAACAGCAACAGCAACAGCAACAGCAACAGCAACAGCAACAGCAACAGCAACAGCAACAGCAACAGCAACAGCAACAGCAACAGCAACAGCAACAGCAACAGCAACAGCAACAGCAACAGCAACAGCAACAGCAACAGCAACAGCAACAGCAACAACAACAACAACAACAACAACAACAACAACAACAACAACAACACCTGTTGGCCGGGATCGTCCGTTTTGGATCGAACACCCAGGACTGGTACATCAAAGTATTCCGGGGTCAACATGAGGCTGTTCCTCTCACGCCAATCAACATGGAACCTGACGTTCGGGGGGTGCCTTTGAAAGGAAAATGGTACCTCCCTGTCAGGTTCGATGTTAAGTGGTGGGAGGATATGTTTGTCTCTGTGGTTGGTTCTGTTCTTGGATTTTGATCAAAGTGGCCAGGTGATGGTTTGCTCAGTGTGCTTGGCTGGTGGCTTGGTGCTGCCTGCTTCTCCCTGCTTGGTTAAAACCAGGCAGCGAAGGACATCCAAGCAAGGCAAGCGCCCGGTATCAATATTAAATCGCCAGGGGACACGCAGATTGTAGTCCATGTTTCCATTTACCAGGGCATCCTGTGTAACGATTTTTGACCCACAGCCATTTGACGCTTTACGGGACTCAAGCGAGGTTCGTCACGGTGTTCGTGCCGCTGGCGGCGGTGTTTGGGGTGGCGGTGCTGGTGTACCAGGATGCGGGATGGAGGCGCCAGGTGGATGAGGGTAAACGGATCGCCCTGGGGGGATGAAATTTGAGTCAAGGCGCAAAAGTGGTAGAGAAGTGTGGACAAGTGGTGGATAAGTGATGAGTGGATGAGTGGATGAGTGATGGAGAGGGTGGTTCTTGATTCTTTCGGGTGGATTGTTCAAATTTCGGGTCTCAAAATGGTCCTCGCCCCTTTTTCATACGACTTGGGACCCTGTTGACAAACAGATCAAACGTCCACCCACCTCGCCGGCTGGCCGCTTAGAGGGAGAGTGACTCGTTTTCACATGGCGGCTGGCCTTTCGGCAACCTCAACTGGTTTGGCCTACCATTTCTGCCCATGACCCGACTTTCTGGGACCGGCCGCTTATGGAAAGTCGGGTCCGGCCACGTTCCAATGGAACGAAACGCACAATTTCCTGCAAAGTGTTCAAGAGAGTCACATGAATGGATACGAACCAACCACTGTCATGTATTTCAGGCAAGGTTGATTTTCAATCACAAGGTTGCGGGAACGAATTGTTCAGAAGCCCTGAACCACAGTGGATGGACGAAATCCTGCACCTAAGAAACCCTGGTTTCTGTTGATTCCCCTGCAAACACGGCGACAACCACCGCTTTCCACCATGGTTTCATTTCCTGGCGCGCGGAAATTTCGGTTCCGTCCGGCACAGGACGGCGCGCTGAACTGGCTGCCGGGCGGCCCGGGGAACAATCCCTTCACCTCCCCCCCGGGGGGTGGGTTCTACTGGGCCGCGCCGGTCTTCACCTGCACCATCATCGTGGGCCTGGCGCTGGACTACGACGTCTTCCTCTTCGCGCGGGTGGTGGCCACTCGGCTTGGAAGGGGAAAACCGAGGAAAAGATCGTCGCTCAATTTGGGGGGTGGTAGGAAACCCTAAGGCTCTGCCGAACGGAAATCCCCGAAAAAATTGGGTCGTCCCCAAACGCTCATGTTCTCCCACACTAGCTAGTCAGTTCCTTCTGCGTAGCCAGAAACTCTGCCCTTCCCACAGAGGGAATTCCTGTGAGAAGTCCTTGCCTCCCTCCAACGTGGAACTCACCAATGGTTTGGAGGAAAACAGTCCATGGCTACGTGAGCCCTCCCACTAAATCCCAGTTTCGGCAAGGGCCGAGCTCGCTTTCCCCAGAGGCCTAATATCATCCCATTGGCAGGGGCCGTTAAAAAGGGGGGTATGCTAAAGGCAAATGTTAGGCCGTCTCGTCTTTATTTCCAGTGCTTCTGGGTCTCGACGTTTGGCCGAGTTGCGGCTTGCGGTCAAGACTGTTTTCTTGGCAACTCAAAAGTCGAGGGGATTTCATCCACCAACCTCTCCCCAGTTCATGGCAACCAACTGGAGCACCTCGCTATCTCGGGACGGGACGTCGGAACGTGGAGTCCAGTTTCTGGGTCCGACGCAAGCGCGAGGAGCTCCGGAAGCGGGGCTTCAGCAACGCCCAGGCGGTGAGAGGCCTTGGGATCAGAGATGGATCCGTGGGAGATGGATCCGTCGGGAGAGGGCTGTTCTTAGACTAAGGCCCACCAAAAATGAGGTTTCAAAGGGGTGGAGCGCCTAAATTTGGTGGTGATTAGAACTAGCAAGACAGGGCCCCTCCATTTCCTTTGGGTGATTTACACAGCAACAAATTGAAGGTTAGTTTCCTCTTGGTGAGACGAGGGACATAAAAGGAACTTTGTCAAACGAAAGCAAAGGGGGACAGTCCCAGCCAGAATAAGTGCAAGAAGCCTTCTGGTTCTTGACATCATGTTGGTCAGATTGCTTTGGCACTGGGTTTTGGATTGCAGCTCGCGCGGATTCTGTCCGGGCTCCATTCCTGGGCATCTGTTAGGGTTAATGGAGTTTCCTCTAGGTGAGGAGGTTCCTTCTTGGGATCCCTATTTGAAAGTGTCAAGGGCACCAATTCTGCGATATGTTTCGCTTTGAGGGCACCGGTGACTGGACGAGGTTTCCTGTGCCCCAAGTCAAGCTCCCTTCGCTTCCAACAAGCTGCCGTAGCGGGTTTCTGTGGGGATTTCTGTGTCAACTCCAAAGCCCATTCTGAACTGCTGCAAGCTGTATGCTATACGGTAACTGCAACTTGTGAACAAGGGCAAGATGGCACGTCGTTTTCCGCTCGGAGCCTGGCCCTTCCGCAATTCCTGACATGGAGTCTCTCTGGCATGTGTTTGCGCTTGCGGGGCAATTCCTAGAATCCAGACATGGCAACTTTTGTTGCGTGTCTTTTTCCGCGAGCCGGGCAGCTTTATACCATCTGTTCAATCTGATATTCTTTGGTAAGAAAAGCGCGAATCTGATAAACGACATCCCAAAACGGGAGGTTTGCCTGGGCCCGACACTCAGACGTCGATTGCGAGTCTGACGAGGCGGGCTGGCGCTCACGGGGCCCACCATCACGGCGGCGGGGCTCATCATGGCCATCGCCTTCTCGGGGCTGCTGCTGAGCGACGTGCCCGCCAACAACCAGATCGGCTTCGTCATGGCCTTCGGGGTGCTCATGGACTCCCATTTTTCGTGTTGTTGTTTTTTGGCGGTGGGCGGAGGGTGGGGGAAGGGGGCGCTTTGGGGTGCTTATGTACTCTTTATTTTTTGGGGGGGCGGAGGGTGGGGGAAGGGGGCACTTTGGGGTGCTTGTGGACTCCTTTTTTTTTTTTGGGGGGGGGAAGGTGGGGTTGGGGCAAGGGGGGCATTGTTTGAAGTTGGCGGACTTGCTTTTTTTGGTTCTCAGCCTTGGTTTTAGGAGAAAGGGGGCCAAAAACAATCACCCTCTGAAGATTGGAGGTACCCGCAGGCGTTCAGTTTTGGCCGTGCTATCTGCCAGCTCCAAGGACATGTCACATTTTAGCCATGATTGGAGGCAGTGGAGAGTTGCTTCGGGCACAACTTCGGCTGGCTTGAGCCTCCGTTTGTCTTCGGTTGGCGCAACAGCCGCGGCCAACTCAAGAGTTGCCCAACACTATATGTATATACATATAGAGGACTGTATGTATATATATATATATGTATACATACACACCGGTGCCCCACCCAAAAAAGAAAACCTAGGTGTTTCATCAGGATGACTCAGCACACTGGGAATTTCTGCATAGAAAGTTGCAAGAGAACCTGGGCGCATTGCATTTTTCCATGTCTGCAGTGAACATAAAACTCAACACACATGCATATTTTCCTGCACCAAATGCGTGTTTTTGTGGACTCTAGGGCAAACACTCCGAAAACAATGTCTGATTTTTCTATGAACAAATAGAAAGTAACAGACAATAACTCCAGTAAACGTAAAAAAGTAAGCAGTGGAAAGAGTTAAACAAGTATGCAAGTATACAAGTATAATGTAAAAGTAAACAGCAAAAGGGCAAAACAGCCAAACACAAATAAACTTTCTCAACTTTCTGGACTCATGAAAAGCCAAACGAGTAAAACCACATTTTACTTTTGCCGGATTTGTTTATTTGTGCTGTGAAACAAATAAGCACCAAGCAAGCCGTCTGTTTTGCTTTTACCAGGACACAGTAAAAGTAGAACAGACTAGGGTTTTCTTTACTTTTATTGGGAACAAGTACAAACATAGTACAAACATACAAGCTTTTTTTACTTTTACTGCGAAATAATATAGCACCCTGCAAACAGCAAAACTTTATGACTTTTGGCTGCTTTACCTTTTTTTCTTCTTCCAGTTTTCATTGGTCCAAGTTCTGCTTTTAAGTACTTTTACTGGGCAAAGGTAGAGAAGCAAACTTTCAGAAGTAAAAAGGGGCCAATTAAAAGTGCCAGCAATGGAACAAGATGACTTTGTCCAGTGTTTTTTGTTTTTTGCCTTAATTATGCAGGTAATTCTGTCATCTTTTCAACTGCCAGAAGTAGATAAGTATGCCGTTTTCCAGGGTTTTGGTGTTGTGCCGTCTTGCGTACTGGATCTCGGTATGGCTCTGCATGAGCTTGGTCATGACTATGACCCATTCACACAGCCAGACGTAAATTATCAACAAGACACCAATTTGAATGTGATGTAACTTGTAAATGGAATGTCTTCGGGGAAAAAACACAACAACATTCTTAAGAATGAATCAGCCAAGAGAAATAGTTGTATGTCAATATGTTTAAAGATTTCTCGGTTCTACAAGCCATTCAAAGACCGACAAGACCCTCAGAACTTGGATGAAGGAGCCAAGCCCCTGGTAACAGCCTGGCGTTGATCGACTTCTTCATTCCCCATCCCTTCCTTCACTCACTTCTCTCCTCCATCATCCCTTTAGTCCAGAGCAAGAGGATGGCGAGGATGCTACGGGATGAAGGAAAGGATTATGGGAGCAGGTAATAATTTCATTGCATATCAATATGATGCTAGCAAACTTTAGTTTGTAACAAACTATGCGTGAGTCCCAATGAAGGCTTACTCAAGAACCATGTATATGAGATCACAATGTTAGTACTATTTGACTTTAGGAGCTTCAGCTGAAATGGGCGAGACTACAACTGGATGACATGAATAAAGACAGCATACACAAGAAATGAATGAAAAGGTAACAAATAGGCAGATAAGATACAAACAAATAACCATCATTGTATCCTGGTATGCATTCTTATTTCAAATCTAGACAAAGGAATAAAAAGATGGTGAGCAATAGAAACGAATCTCATCCACCATGTACCTGATATTAAGAATGAAGGGATATACCTTCCTATATCTAATATGAATCCCAGGGTCGCTTCCTTTGTACCCCTTACCGCTTTCAAGATCTCAGAGTCAGACCGTGAGGAAGGAAGATGCAAGCTGTCAACCTGAGCGTTTTAATCGTTGAGACCAACCTAAGCGTGTGCCGTACACCCGGCCCCATTCCTGGTGATGAGCGATTGCATGTGATGACTTGGCAATTTTGGCACACGTGACAATTCGGCTGTAGGGTGTGGTGGGTGGGTTGCCCTTTTGTTCGGCCTTAGTTTCTTTGCTTTGCAGGCAATGACGGAGGCCAACACCAGGCAGACGGAGGACACGGCTGAAGCTGATCGGCGGGCGCGGGACACGCCGCAAAGCGCCTGCGATTCCCACGGCCTCAAGGAGCGAAGGACTCCTCAGGCAGTGAGACAGCTGCCCGCGATGCTCGCCGCGGCTTTGGTTGAGAAGTGAAAGCAGAACCTCGAGATAAAAGCCGAGCTGGAATGTGTCTTCAAGGACATTTTCCACGTTGACCACGCCTGCATGTCTGTCCAAAAGATGAGTCTGGGCAATTTGCAGAGCGTCTGTGATGAGCCTGAGCATGATACTTCTTGCAGCAGCAAACACTTGGAGGAACCCATTTGTGCACCGGTCGTTGCTCGGGTGTTCACTTCGGCTATTCGAAATTTGGATGACGCTGCCTTTGAGGAGAAGAGGACAAAGAACTTAAACGCTGCCATTCTGAAATGGACAAAGGCTGCCTTGCAGTTTCTACTGACTGCGAGTCTGTATGCATTTGGTGAAGCCAGCAGAGAAGGGAAAAGTGCGTCAAGATCTTCAAGGCCATTATTGGAGTCAGGCCCCCGGCGACTGTCATGAAGAGAGCAAACGCATTCCTCAAGTATCTATGTTGGGCTTGCAATTCTGGAATTGTGCCAGCACTTGTATTTTCAGAGCAGTGCGCCTGGAAATATCTCAGCTCATTACAGGATTTAGGATCGCCAACCTCAGCTGCTAACTTTTTGTCAGCTTGCAGATTTGGCCTGCACGTGCTTGGTTATGTGTGCCTCGCAGATATTTGCAACAGCAGATGCATCAGGGGGGATCTGAAGCACAGTTTGCGGGGAAAGCGCCATTGAATCAAAGCCGACCGTTCAAAGTGCTTGAGCCGTTGAAACTTCATGAGATTGCTGAGATTGACACCGCTATCGCTAGCAACGCCCTGGCCCAAGCAGACGCCCTTAGGCTTCGTGGCCGCCTCCAATTTGCAGAAGGGCAAGTGTTTGGTAGGCTTATCAGGCTATGTCTGAGTGAGACAACTAGGCACGCTTACGCTGTGAGCAGCCCGAGGTTGTCCGACCCTGTCAAACTTGCGTTGAACAGGATGAAGCAGTCTTTGAGTTCGGGAAACTGTCGGAAAGTTGGCGCCCAAGCGTTGTGCACCTTCCTTCTGTTTACCGACGCATGTTTCGACCCCTCAGGCGTCGATTGGCCTTGCAGGCTGGGAGGGTGCCTCTTCGATGCAAGCGGCAATCTCGTTGCTGAATTCGCACACTCCTTGTCTTGGGAGCGCATAAACCTTCTAGGAGGAGCCAAGAAGAAGACAGTCATTTTCGAAGCTGAACTGCTCGCCGTTGCGCTTGCTCTTGAGTTGTGGAAAGAGCCCTGGCTTGCGCTTCATGTGTCATTTTCATTGACAACAATTTGGCCAGGGACGTTGCCATATCGGGCAGTGCCAGAAATCTCGTCGGCCGTTTCTTAGTTGATTTTTTTTGAGGCTGGAAGACGCGATTCGTTTGTACGCTTGGTATGCGCGTGTGCCTTAACCTGGCAGACCCCCGTCACGAGGGTCGCGGTTTGGAAAAAAATGGAGCTTGTCGATGCTTGCGTTGTAAACTCGACTTTGTCAAATGTGCTTCTTGGTCTTGCGGCTAATGAGGGAGAGTGTGAATGAGCGAGCCAACCGGCCGCATGAGCTTCTTGTCTTGACATTCCCAGAAGAGATACGCTTGATGCATGACAGACAGATCGCCCGCCGCTGTGCTCGGTTGTTTGTGTCGCAGGTTTCCAATAGGTGACCCTTTTCCAGGGATGGGGAGAGGTTTGGCTCAAGGATGAAGGCTCGCTCCCTTTCCCATTCTCTTGTCTCAATGTGCTTTTTCTCTTTCGGGGGGATAGCACACATATACATATATATATATATACACGTATAAGCCGACCATTTAAACAAACTTGAGGGCTGAGAGCACGCGTCTCGACTTTATCGGTTCCCGTTTGAGCCTTTGCCAGGACACCTTCGTGATCCGAACCTGCTTGGTGCCCTCGGTGCTGATGCCCAGCAGTCAACAGTCCAGATTTTGTTTGGCATTTCTGTTCAAAGCAAAGCTTGCTGGTGCGATAGGTAGGGAGTTCGGGAATGCACCTGGGATTCCTATCCCTTTAAAGAAACCACCAATTGGATGGTTTAGAGAGGGTCATCCCTCCCCCTTTTTGCTAAACACATATTCCCCACCAACGGTTCGTTTTTTTTCTCTTTTTTTCCTTCTCATTTTTCTTTTTTGCCTCTTCTTCTGTCGGAGAACACCAGTTGCAAGGATCTGGGGGCAGAGTTTGAACTATTGGCCCCAGAAGATGCCCGCAGTCTGCGAGTCTGACGGGGTGGAGATGCTGCTATTGGATGAGTGAGCGGAGCGCGGGAGCGAGTTTGCCCATTGTGTAGTTCGGACTACAGGGTGGTCCCTTTTATTGGACTGGAAAAAGGTTAGGACCCCGTAAAAGTCTTGACTCTTGGGGCATGAAGCCCAAACTTTCCAAAATGGCCACCCCCCGGTTTGTATGGAAGGGAGGGCGGCCCAAAAGCGACCACCCGAAGGCTTCAGGCCCTTTTGAAGGCCCAAATCCATTGGCCCCAAACGGCCGCGGCTTCCCCGAGGCTCGACGCCGAGTCAGGTTCGGAAATATCAGCATGGGCCGAACTCATGGGGGACTCGCTCGCATTCTAGATGTTGTATTTCTCTCTCTCTCTCTTTGTCTCTCTCTCTCTTTCTCTCTCTTCTCTCTCTCTTCTCTCTCTCTCTCTCTCTCTCTCTCTCTCTCTCTCTCTCTCTCTCTCTCTCTCTCTCTCTCTCTCTCTCTTCACTCGCTCTCTCATTTCCCCGTGTTGAGTAGGTTTCGTTTCTAAAGAGGCGACAGGAAACAAACATGGGTCCCCTATCTTGAGAACGCCAGTGCATGTTTTTTTCTTCTCCTTCTTTTTCCCCGTTGGTGGGTGTTTCCTAACAGATTGGCTTCCGCTTGTTTTCCTTGCAAGCTTGTCAAGCATTCTTTTTCCATATGATTTGTCCGCATGACAAGATGCTTGGAAGCAGAGAAGTTGCCCACACAAGAAACCCAGGTGTCTCTGTATTTTCCCATTTTGGGAACACGGTCTCATTTCATGGCCATTTCAATAAGTATGTGGTTGGGCAATGTTTGGGTGGGGAAATATCGTGCACCTGTACCAAAAAACAGTGAAGCATGTTCCTTTGATTGTGTTCTACTGCATATATCCATATCCAATTGTCCACTTTCTTTCCTTGGACGAGCCAAGCAATCGAAGCACCGGTTGATTTTTCAAGGCTCGTGTTCCAGTGACTGTGCAGATTCCAATTCAATTTCGGTGTATGGGTTTTCCAAGATGCCGATGCAGGTTCAGTATGTACCCCGCTTCCTTCCAAGACACGAATCCAAATCGCGAAGCTGACTTTTTGTTTTCGGAACGAAAACACGGACACCGGCTCCGCCCATGTTGGGGAGGGGTTCACCAACTAGGTGAGCCACAATCAAACCCCGGTGGATGAAGGCTAGTGAGGAACAATCCTGGCCAGAATTCGGTGCGGCCGCCTTTGTACTTTACATTGGTTTGGGTCGACCAATTCATACCGACCGGTTTTGATTGCGACGCAGGTGCTGGTTTCGCGGGTCCAAAGCCGCGACCAGTCGTTCGCGCCGTGCCAAAAAACGCGCGCTGAGGCTGGGGCTCTTGAACAGGCGGAGCTCTCCGCGCGGAGGTCCCGACGTGGTGGGCCGGCATCCCAGCGGTTCTCAGAGTTCGGAGAGGTGCCAGGGGCCAACGTCGGAGGTTTGTGACGGAAAATGGGTTGGAGGAATTGCGGAAGAAGTAGCCATTGGAATCTCGCTCGGGATCACAGAAAGGTATATCATTCTTAAGTGGTTTGTGTGCACGCTTGGTGGCGCCTTCAAACCAGAAGGTCAAGTCGCTCACAGACTTGGGGAGGCCGCCAGGGAAGGTTTCTAATGCTCACGCGGACTTTGGGAACCCATAAGCAACCTTGATTCAGAAATCAGAAGGCCGCCCCCCTGAGACGACCTGAAATTGGGCTAAAGCGTTAACCGCAGGTGGTCGCTTGTCTTGACTCTTCATAAGTGTCCACTTGGGCCACCATTTTGGCTCAAGTGGACTCTGACCTTCTGTCTTGTAATCTGAAATCTTTCTTTCCCCTCCTATCAAAGCCATGTACGCCCCCGCCTACGCTGGTGCCGCGGTTGCAGAGGCCAAGGCGAAGGCAAAGGCCTCCATGGCGAAGTACCTGGCAAGCCTCGTGAAGAAGGAGGAAGAAGGATGGACCGTCTTGGCTGCTGAGGTCCCCCAGGCACCTGACGAGCGGTTCTTCTCCAGCGCCGATGAGCTGGAGCAGGCCCCACTCATCCCAGCCAAGCGCAAGGCAGAGGACGAGCTGATGGCAGACTCAGCCCCTGGGGTGGCGCAGGTGCCGAAGGCCCTGACACGCCCCCCAGGGGCGTTCCTGGAGCTCCTAACCCCGCCGGAGAAGGATGTTCCCATGGAGGAACTCCTGGCGGAAGACGAGGAGGAGCTCCCGATGTCCGACACCAAGTGGCAGAGACGCCGTGATCTGATGGCGAAGGTCAGGGAGCAGGCGTCCTCGGAGGAGGATGAGGACCCCGCAGCCCCCCCGCCGGGGGGAAGCGTCTTCACCAAGGCCCTCAAAGTCTCTGAGGGCCTTTACCAATTCAGCGAGGACCAGATGGCGGGCGACTTCCCGTGTTTTGATGCGACCACGGCCACTAGGCTCCGCCGACTGCAGGCAAGGACGTCCAGCGGCTCCTGAGAGGCTTTGAGGGCCCCCAACTCAAGCAGGGGGGCCTGGAGCGTGTGGTGGAGGCGTTCTACATCGCCAAGATGAAGTATGAGCATGAGGCCCGGCTCAGCACCCCGAAACAGCAGGTCGGCAAGCGCGCTGGCCTGGGGTATGGGGGCCTGGAGAACCGCCCCCTGGGTAAGGAGCCCACATCCTGCATCTGCCCCTGCTGCACCATGCCCTGGGTGAAGAAGGGCGCCAGGAAGTGTATGGGGTGCGGCAAGAAGACGGAGCCCATTGACATGGCGACCAACTCGGCCACCCTGGAGATGGCGGGCACGCACTGGCAGTTGACGGTGGATGACCAGGGCAATGCGGTCTGGACGGTGGCTCGGTCCGCAGGTGCCGATGGCCCTGACACGGACCGGGCCCGCGACCTCAAGCTCAGCGCCTCGGTGGATGTCAGCGAGCTGGCCACCGACCCGATGGCATGCGAGAACCCGGACCAGGCAAGCTTCTCGGACTTTGTCCCCTCCTCGGTCCGGGCGGTGATCAGAAACTGCCCCATGGAGCTGGACGAGGATTTCCTGACGGCCCCAATGGGGGAGAGGCCTCCATTGCCGGGTGACAAGGAAGAGGGCCAGGAGTGCAGGGCCTTCCACCCGTCGGCAGTGAAGGCCTTCAAAATCCAGACCCGGCTCAACGCCACCACCATCGCCCAGGAGGAGGCCAAGAAGCCTCCACGAGCTTCAAGGAGGGGCCATCGATGGAGGAGGCGATGGGGGCCAACTCCTCAAGAATTTGGACTTGGACCTCTTCCGCGAGAAACTGCTGGATAAGCTGGGCGCGGACTGGGGGAGGCCCACACCGGAGCTCCTCCAGGCCCAGACCACCGCGGAGGAGGCGAAGGCAAAGCACCAGGCCAGACAAGCTAAGGGCGCCCTCGAGACCAGAATGCTCGAGCCCATCAAGCCTCCATTCAGTGCGTGGCCTAACGAGGTCCGAGTTGCCATCGAGACAGGGGTCTTTGAGCCGACCACGGCATGGAGGGATTTCAGCATGGACGACCTCACGTCCCTCACGGACTCTTACCTCGAAGCCAAGGCGGTCATCTCGCTGGGTAGGAACCCCTTTCCGGCGGCCCTCCTGGCAGATCTGCCGGATCTGGCGGGGATCCCCATTCCACAGGCGGGGGGCTCTGGTGCGGCGCGCCCAGGTGCCGAGGGCCCTGACAGGCAGCCCACCATCCCCCCAGCCTCGGGCTCTGGCGCGACGAGCTCAGGTGCCGAGGGCCCTGACAAGCCGTCTGCCACCCCAGGGGGCCTGGATACCCAGGACCCGGAGGTGCAGCTCGCGGTCCTGCGCTGGATGATGAGCAAACGGGTCGGAGAGGTCCGTATCTTTGCGGGCCGCTGGGTCCGACGACCGGGCCCCGTACACGTCCCGGACTGGGCCAACAACCTCACCAAGGTGAATCCGGAGGCGCTGGAGAGGGGTACGCATCCCAGGAACCACCAGGTGGGTGGACTCCCATGGGCCAGGTACTCCGTTGATGAGTTGAACCAGCAGGCTAAGGCGGGGGACCGACCCTACCCCGAGGACCTGCGCTCCATCTTCTGGGCGGCCCCCCACGATCCGGATGAGGACTTCCACTGGGCGCGCCAGATCTCGTCCTGGACACTTCCAGGCTTACTGGGGATGTTTGGTCACAGCTTCACCCTGCGCCAGCTCTGGGGAGTCTGGGAGTCCCTGCCACTGTTACAGGGCCCTAGGCAGCGGGGCCCGAAGAACAAGGCCCAGAATCAGATCCGCCTGGAGGGCTGGGAGACCCTGAAGGAAGACGCGCGGTGCTTCCTGAAGGAGGAGGGCCTTCCGTTTCCGCAGACAGGACCGGAGTGGCGGTTGGTCTACCGGGCCATGGGCAAGGTCCTCGCGGCCCGGGCCTTCCTCACGGACACCCCGGCGGAGGTGATGCAGCTCCCGGTCCAGGACGTGGCGGACTCCAAGGAACAGATGATCCTCCGGGCGGTATGTGATGAGCGCATATCTGTCCCGGTGGAGAGTCTCCAGCAGTTCCCAGAGGTGTACAAGGCCCTCATGGACCGCATTGGAGGCCCGGGGCCCTGGCGGAGGTGAAGGTCAACTGGCGCTGCAACACGAAGCAGTGGTGGGTCGGCGCAGTCCCCGACTCAGTAGCCCCCTCCATCTACCGCAAGCTCGGCTACACCAACGACATGATCAAGCTGATGGGCCTTGACCCCTCCGCCCCTGGGTGCCGGACAGGTGCCGATGGCCCTGACATCCGCACCAGGGGAGGAGAGGGCGATGAGGGGATCGTTTACCCCCCCATCACATCGGACAACGTCCACGGCGTGGTGGGCAAGGACTACCGGAAGAAGAACTATCCGGCGGAGACGAAGCATGTCTTCTGGGCGCACATGGAGTGTGGCCTGGTCCTGAGCTCCGTCACCCCGTGGGAACTCATCCCGAAGACAAAAGGGGAGACCCGGGGGGGCTACATGTGCAAGTACTGCAAGGGGTACTGGCGCGCCGGGGGAGGGGGCACCCGCCTCCTCCAGATCCGGGCCGGCAAGGCCATCCTTCAGCTGGTGCTGGACGAGCCGCCGGATGGCCTGTACAACCGCTGGGTCAAGGAGCGGTTGGAGTTCTACCGCCGGGTAGAGCCCTCTGCCCCGCTGCGGGATGTCTCCGTGGTGGACCAGAAAGTCCCCCGGTTTAGGTTCAGCCACATCACCCAGACCGGCCATGTTTCAAACGCCATCTGGGAGCTGATTCTCCGGAATCCGGAGGCGGCGGCGCTCAAGCGCATTGACGACATTGCAAAGGGGGCCGTCTGATCATACAGCACTGCGGCCATCCGGAACGGATTCGCAGCGCACCCCGGGGGGGACAGCTGCCGAGGGCTCCCCCCCTGGGCACAGCACAGGCCTAGACCTGTACCAGGCGAGAAAAATTGGCGCGCTTGGGCTGGTCCGGGGTGCGCCTTGGCTCCCCTCCCTTGTTTGGTTCTTCCCTTTCCGGGGCGGCTCCCTGGGTCCCCCCCCCCCTTTTCCCCCGTTTCGGGATGGGCTTTCCGGGGTTTTGGGGGCTCCCCTGTTGTTTGGTTGGGGTTTGCGCCTAGGAATTAGGCTCCTGGCTCGAGTGGATCACGATGATGTGGAGGCCCCGCCTCCCTTCCCCGTTTGGAACGACCTTCCTTGGGGTACCAACCGCGTTCCAGTTGATTTTGCATGACCTTGGATTTGCACCAGTGCAGTCGGACGGGGAAATCCTCGTGGCGTGCTGCCTGGAATGGGTCAAAAAGGACCAGGTTGCCAACCCGGATGCGGTGGTCTTTGACCCGCGACCGTGGACACGAATCGTGGGGCTGGCACCTGACGGCAACCATGTCCTGGTGGCCTCGGACACCTACAACTTGATCCTCGCAAGGATACTCGGCTCCCAACCACAACCGCTGGAGGAGGCGGATTTGGAGCTCGCTACTAAGACCCTGCAACAACTTCTGTTTCGTGCGGCAGGCGCCAGACAATCGCACACCTATTCTCCACTCGAAATGGAGCAGGCCATCCGGGACCGCGAGGAGTGGATCCTCTCCGGATCGATTGAGGCCCCGGATGTCCTGGCAGTGGCCAACAAGTGGCGGCATTGGAAACCAGGGAAGATCAAAACCCAATTGCCGACATCCCAACGAGCGTTGGAACAGCACTTGAGGGCCAGGTGGGAACGCCTCCTGGGCTACTTCATTCCTTTCCGCCACCAGATCCCCTACATGCACCAGGTGATGGGGGCCAGGGAGCTGGAGGAGTTCGGCCACCTATTTGGAGATGCCCGGTTCCGGACCATCCGAGCGCATTGCTTGGCCTATGAGGGCATGCGCAAGATCGGCTTCCAGAACCTCCCCTGGACGGCCGGTGACGTCCGGCACCTCATGAACCAGGCGGTCACGCTGGAGGTCACCCCGGCGAAGCTCCAGAAGTTGTGGGGCACTTTAAAGTGGCTCTCCATTAAACTCGGCATGCTCAACGTTGACGAACACAAACAGCTCCTGGCAAAGCGGAAAGCCATCCAAGAGACGCTGGTGGACACCCAGGTCAAGCCACAGCGCAAAGCGGTGGTTCCGACCCGGGCGAGTGTTTGGGCCCTGGAACAAGGGGCAGAAGGGGCCCCCTCGGAGAACCGGGTCCCTGAATTGACCAAAGCAGTAGACAGGTACATTATGGCGATGGCCAGGTTCAACCTGGCCTGCAGTGCGCGCTTCAACGTGCAGCACACCTCGCCGCAGACGGTCAGGTCCACGAGCAACACCCTGGAGCTGCCAGCCTGGCAGACAAAGACCACGTCGGCAGTGGCCATCAAACGGAACCCGGTCCCGCTCATCGCCCCATTATTCTCTTTCTCGGGGGCCAGATGGTGGATCCCCTTGGAGAGGTGGTGGAAGAGATTCAGGGCCTCGGAGGAGTTTCGCGAGATGGACTACCTGATCCCCACGATCAACACGGACAGGACGGGTTTCATCCCCCGCCCAGGCACCCCAGACAGGTCCCTGAGGTGGCTCAAAGACGCCTTGGGGAAGCAGGGCGCGCCAGCCAAGGATGTGGCTGAACTTTCGTGGTACTCCTTCCGGGTCTTCATGCCGGATTGTGCATTCCAGGCGCACATACCGAGGGACCAACGCCAGTACCTGAGAAACTGGTTCAAGGAGTCCACGGCGGACGTCTACACCCGAGAGAAGCGACACGTGGTGTGCTCCATCTGGGACCAGGTTCTCCAGAAGCTCCCGTCCATGCAACTCGAGGCAGGAAGGGCGGTCCGAGTCGACCTCGGACATGAGGACTACAAGGTGGAGTGCCCTGCCTCACCGAAGGCCTTGTTCAAGGAAGTCCCGGACACACCGCCCTCAAATGCCAGCTGGGATGTGATCCCCGCCGACAAGCCGGCCATCACCAAGGTGGCTGCAGATGAGGTGCCCCCGCCTCGGGGTCCACTGACGGTGATTGCCACCACGGCCCGGAAGGGTCCCACCAAAGCCTACAGCATGCACCTACTGGACACGGATGGAGTCACAGTGGGGTGCGGCTGGAGGCCGGGGCCGCTCAAGATTTCGGAGCTGGCAGAGCAGGATTTCCATGCTGAGCCGGAGATGTACCTGGGATGCACCAGATGCTTCCGGCATTTCACCTTCCCGAACACGTGGATGGCCGTGGAGCCCTATGCAGCACAGGACTCCGAGGCCTCCATCTCCCTCTCCTCGGACACCGACGAGAGCGTGGACACTCAGTCGGACAAGGAGGCGATCGTCCTCCCGGAAATTGAGTGAGGGGTGGATAGAGCAGGTGCCGAGGGCCCTGACACTCTTCCCCCCGTGCCTCAAGGCAAGACGGCAGGGGGAGAGGGCGCAGGTGCCGAGGGCCCTGAGACGCCCTCCCAGGCACCCCCCAAGGTCCGCAGCAGGACAGTTGCACGCACAGGTGCCGAGGGCCCTGAGATGCGACAGCGGGACCCCACGGCATACGGGGAAGGAGGACCTCCCCAACGACCAGCTCGTCCGTTGGTATTGGCAGCTGATGCGATCCGTCCGTTGGGAATGGCATCAATCCTACTCCCATCAGCTGCTGAGGGGAGCTGCCCAGTGGAGCTGGGCAATCCTCCCATTTTGGCACTAACCCTTATGCGTCAAAAAGGAGGCACCGTTTTGCGAATAAGGCCTCAGTAGCACCAGAGTGGTGCTTTGAAGAGTCTGGGCTAAAGCGTTAACCGCAGGTGGTCGCTTGTCTTGACTCTTCATAAGTGTCCACTTGGGCCACCACTTTGGCTCAAGTGGACTCTGACCTTCTGTCTTGTAATCTGAAAAAAGAAAACAAAACAAAAAAAAAAAAACAAAAAAAAAAAATTAAAAAAAAAAAAAAAAAAAAAAAAAAAAACAACAAAAAAACAAAAAAAAAAAAAAAAAAACAACAAAAAAGAAACAAAAAAAAAAAAAGAAAAAAAGAATAAAAAACCAACCCCTACCCACCCCCCCCCCCCCCCCCCCCCCCTCCCCCCCCCCCCCACCCACCCCCCCCCTCCCCACTCCTCACACCCCCCCCCCCCCACCCCCCACCACCCCCCCAACCATCCCGCCCACCCCCACCATGGCGGTGCCGCCGGATGAGTTGGTGGCACCACCACAGGAGATTCCCGGAGTGTATACGGACGCAGTGGCCAAGCTCCACAAGACCGCCAGGAACCTCATGGTCCTCAAGGGCATCCCGTGGTTCATCCAAGCGACGCTGTCTGATGAGGGTTTGTCTCGATGGAGGACCTCGCGACCCGGTGGGACTCGCCCGACCGGGCAAGGGAGACGGCGCCGGGGGAGTTGGGCTTCGCCCCCAACAACCACCACTACACGGATGTGACCTCCCGGCTGATCGCGGCCCGTATGTTCCAGGTGGTTCACGCGGCTCAACGATCCATGGGAGTGGGGGCACATGCAACATCGGGACCCGGGCCGCACACGCCCGGGGACACTGCCCCGAATCTCACGGTCTCGTGCGAACGGGGACAGCTGGAGAGGGTTTGGGAGGAGAAGACCAAACTCACCAAACCCAAGTTGGCCCTGCAAGGAAGCGACCAGCTGATGAAGCGCCAGTTCAAGCTCTGCGCAGGAGGCGAGATCGGCTTCATCCCCATGAAATACCTGGTAAGCGCACTCCCGGAACCAGGAGAACGGCCATGGAAGACCGCCAAGAAGACCACGGTTGATGGCTGGGACCGGGAGGACGAGGTGGAAGAGCGGGGCGAGCCGAAAACTCGCCACCAACTCGAGAGGATGCACGCGGTGTTCCGCAACACCCTCCTTATGTGCGTCCTCTCGTTTCCGCAGTTCGGCCAGTTCGACATCACCCGGGAGGACCTGGAGAGCTGGTACGAGTGGTTCTATGGGGAGGACATCGGGGGCCGTTTTCCCCCGCCAGAGGACCACGTCCTGGCAATTGCCGAACGCAACGCATGGCGGAAGATTCACGAGCAGATGCACGAGGGCAGCACCCTCAAGGCGGCCATGCTGTCGGTCAGGCAGGACACATTGTTTTGGACACGTGAGGTCTATGAGAAGATCAGGACCTTTTCCAGGGGCCGCCCACAAACCAGGACATCCATGGACTACGCACCACCCCAGAAGGGCAAGAACAAGTCCAAGGGCAAGGGGAAGTCTAGGGGCAAGCCTGGGAGCAAAGGGAAAGGTAAGCCCCCCCAGCCGAACAATCAGGCGTCCAGGGGCGGTAACAAGCAGGCGGCCACCGATCCGAAAGGGAACCAGTTCTGTAACAACTGGATGCGCGGGCGCTGCCCGGGCAACTGCGGACGCACCCGCAAGTGCAACCTCATCCTGGCAACGGGCCGCATCTGCCTGGGAGACCACCTCCCGCAGGACTGCCCGGGTTGACTAGGGGCGCTGACCCCGACCCCCGGGGGGCCTCAGGTGGCGAGGGCCCTGATAAGGCCCGGGGGGGCGAGAGGGGGCGCAAACGCCCCAAGCAGGCACATGAGCCCCCTCCTGCAGGTGCCGAGGGCCCTGACACAGGGGGGGGACAGGCCAGGTGGCGGCCATCCTCGGCGGAACAAGGATGGGGACGGCAGAACCAGCGTGCACAACACCCTCGCTGGGGTCAGAACAACCACACAGCTGGCACAACGGCGGCGCCTCAGCCCCGAGCCACGGGTGCCGAGGGCCCTGAAACGGCAGGGACGGGACGGTTCCCTGCAGGTGCCAAGGGCCCTGACACGGGGGGCCGCGCCCAGCAGGCCCGATTGCCGGATAACTGGCAGCACACCGCAACGCCAAGGAACACGCCCAGGAGGCAGCCGATCCCACTTCCGGCGCCCAACATCATCAAGCAGGACCCGGTGGTTTTTTATAAGAGCTCGGTTGGGCTGAATGAAGGGGGCCAGCGCCTTTCAGCTACCCCCCTGACAAGTCCCACGGAGCCGTCACCGGGATGGGACATCTTCCCGTGGATGGAGAACATCCCGGAGCGTTTGGTACAGCGGCTGAGATGGACACAGGGCACATCGCCCAAAGTTCCATCCAGTGGGCCCATTATTGTCCTGCTCTATGCAGGCAAGGAAGACCCAACTTCCTTGGACAGCTGTCTTCATGCCAACTACCCCACCTTTCCAGCATGGTGGTGGCGGTAGACATCCTACGATCGGGACCAAAAGGGAACCACGACATGCTCCAACCCGAGCTGTATGGAGCTCTCTGCACGGCAGCAAAGCAGGGCCGAGTGGTCTTCATTGGAGGAGGACCCAACTGCAGGACATGGTCCATCCTGCGCCACATACCAAAACCGGGGGCCCCCACCCCGGTGCGAGGGCGCACTCGAGAGACACTTTGGGGCCTCCCACACCTGGACCAGGCCGCCCAGACTCAGCTTGATGATGACAGTATCCTCATTTTGAGGCAGATGTACATCACCAGCCTGGCAAGGGCCTCAAGAGCGGCGGTTTCTCTGCCAGGGCCAAAGTCCTTCTTGGAGCACCCGGAGGACCCAGTGGTGAGCAGCTCGCTGCCCAAAGCCAAGGAATGCTCATCCTTCTGGATCACGGAGGAGGGGCAGCTTTGGATGGAGGAAACTCCTTGACAGCAATCTCCTTCGACCAGTGCCGCCTGGGCCAGCTGGTCAAGAAGGCCACTACGCTGGCCACGGATCTCCCAATTCAGGATTGGGATCAAATGCGGTGCACGCATCAGTCACATGTGGGCACCAACGAGTCCTCGACTCTTAGCAGATACCCTTGGGATATGATGGCAGGCCTGGCCAAAGCCATCGCTGTGTCACTCGCAGCGCCGGGGCACATCCGGATCCCCTCACAATTCCCGGGAAACCCTAAGGAACCACCTAAGGGGCGGGGGTCGGACCCCCCGGAGGGCCCTTCCCCCCGGGGAAAACGGGGACCCAATCAGGGAGGCGGTCCCTCCTCATCACACCAGGGCCCAAAGCCCGGAGGCAAGAATGCCCCGAAGCCCCGCCAGCACGGGCACATCCACCTTGAGGCAGACACCGTAAGCCCTCGTGGAACAATGAACCCAGACTTCCCATCTCCCATGCCCCCGATGGCCGGAGATGCGGAACAACTGGGGAAGGAAGAACATGGGGACCAGGTCCTGGACCGCCCCGAATGCCTGCCCGCTTTCAGGGTCCCACGCCTCATTGACCGAGTTGCGATTGTCCAATTGGGTTTCCGCTCACGCCCCCTGAGGGATGGGGGGGGGAAACCTTCCCCGGGGAGGCTCAACCCCTTTCGGAGAATTTCCCCTTTGGCTACTTTGGGCGCCCTGATCATGACCCTTACCCGGCCCTGGATTGACAAGGTCCGGATGTCCCTGGCATCAGGTGCCACCACACACCCCTTCCAGGAAGCCGACCTCGATGAGCTGCGGGCTATCCTGGGACCTAGGCACCTCCATGAACGATGCCCAGGGCAACCCTTCCTCCTGGACCTAGTTTCGCACTTGGCATCCCTTTCAGGTGACCCTGATTGGGAGTTCCCCCTGACACTGAAAGAGGGGGTCCCCTTGGGAGTCTCGGACCCTACCTTGACCTCCCCCGGAGTTTGGCCGACTAAGGAGGAGCTTAAGGGAGAAGCCTGGCTGGGGGAAGACCCCCCCCCGCCGGTGGCCCATGATAACTACCCAACGGCTGAACTCTTTGCCAGTGAAATCGAGGCAACCTTTTACGAGGAACGAGCCTTGGACATGGTGGACGGGCCCTTCACCCGGTCGGAGGCGGCAGAGAGGTGCCGCTGCAAACCGGAGGAACTTTGCCCGGGCCCCCTTGCGGGGATTGATGAGTCAGACAAGATCAGGACGATCTACGATGGCTCGAAAGGGGGAGCAAACGCACACATCCAGGCTCATACGGGGGAGAAGACCACTGCACCGATGGTTGGAGACTGCCTCCACGCCATCCACTGGCTCAGGACAGCGACGGACCATCCCCATCTACTTCGAGCCACGCTCTCGAGCACTGAGGAGAGACCTCGGGATGTTCACCAGCCGGTGCAGGGGCAGTCCCCAGGTGCCGAGGGCCCTGAGAGGGACCCCCACAGCACCAGCCTGCCCCCCAGGGCCGAGGGGCCTGATCGGGGCAGGGGGATGATGGATACCTCCGGCGGCCTGGACGTCTCTCTGGGGTCGACAATCTCAGGGAAGGGACCACTCCCAGGTGCCGAGGGCCCTGATAGGAGGGCCCCCCCCCCCGGGCACGGGGGGATCAGGGTGAACCCCTGATGTGGCAGCCGCCGACACAGGGGGAAACCTTCATCATCCTCAAGGCGGATGTCACCAAGGCCCACAGGCGTATAAAAGTGCTCCCGAAAGACTGGAAATACCAGGTGGCCTGCATCCAAAACCGGTGGTGGGTCAACAGAGTGGGCACGTACGGCATGGCCTCGGCACAACTGTACTGGGGAAGAGAGGCATCCTTGGTGCTCAGACTCTTGTACTACATCTTCCCTCAGGTGGACTGGCACTTAGTCTTTGTGGACGACTACTGCTGGGTCCTCAGATGCAGCCGGGCGGACTGGGACGCCACAGCCATCCTGGCTACACTGCTGGCGCTGGGAGTCCCGCTTTCCTGGAAAAAGACGGCGCTCTCCCCGATCAATACCTGGTTGGGCTTTGTGGTGGACCCAATCACGCCCTGTGTACTGCTGGCTCCAGTCAAACACGTCATAATCCTGGCCACTCTTAAACGGCTGGCCCAGGGGGACATCTTCACCAGCAAGGAGGTGGAACAAGCCCTAGGCCGTATTCAATGGGCTACTTCGGCATGCCCATTGACGAAACCTTTCCTCCAGCCCTTTTGGAGCTGGAAGAAGGCCTGCACCACTTCGGGCAGGCCACCGAAGCTGGTTCGTGCTCTGGCCATCCTTTTGGGGAGACTCTTCAACCAGAGGTTCCCACTGGCATCTCCGTTTGCTCCCACACTCCCATGGACGGGGGCATCTGATGCGGGAGCTGGCAGACAGGCGACCATGCATGGGTTGGTGGTTGGTGCTCGGACGTGCCCAACCCCGACAAGTCCCGTGTGAAGTGGTTCCAGCACAGAATCACACCGGAGAGCGAGCCGTGGGCCTTCACTACTGGGGACCCGCAGCGGGCGATAGCGGCCTTGGAGCTCTTCGGCCTCCTCCTTTTGGTGAGGGCCGTTCTGCTTTGTGCAGCCGGCTCAGCTTCTCACACTAGGATCCTGGTTGCTAGTGATAACCAGGGAAATGTTTTCTCCCTTCTTAACGATTCCACTCGCAGGATGCCCAATGCGGCCATCCTCATGGAAATTGTGTTAACGCTGCATGACCAGCAGGTCATGTTGGGGCCGTCGCATGTGAAGCGCGACTTTAACACGTGGGCGGATGAACTTACTCATCCGGACCCGCAATTTCCGACTGAGAACCGGGTCTTCCCCTCAGTCGAAAGCGAATTGATCACACTGATCTTCGCTACTTTCCTTCCTCACCCATGATGCCGGGAGGGCATCCGGTGAGGTGGGAGGATTCCTCCCTCGCTGTGGGAGTGGCATCAATCCTACTCCCATCAGCTGCTGAGGGGAGCTGCCCAGTGGAGCTGGGCAATCCTCCCAGTTTGGCACTAACCCTTATGCGGCAAAAAGGAGGCACCGTTTTGCGAATAAGGCCTCAGTAGCACCAGAGTGGTGCTTTGAAGAGTCTGGACAATCTACGGGCATGTCGAAGTCCAAGGCTTCTTTTTTTCCCATGAGAAGGCGAGCCCTGTCCTTTGTTTCTGTTTTGTCTTTGGTTCTCTCACCAGCCTCTTTACCGAACCCTGTTTCGGTTTTTGCTCCCGTCCTCTGGG
>CAUJNA010003373.1:508799-536299 GCA_963377175.1 Effrenium voratum | reverse complement strand
ACCCATACCCAATGTACTGGTAAGTTCCGGGTGTGGACATAATTCGGATACATGGATGTGGACAGGTCTTGGGCTGCCACTTTCTGTGATTTGCCAAGGGGATCCTCTTGAAAGTGATATCGTGGTCATGACGATAGGAATCCCACTTGATGATTTCCAAGAACCATGAATGCCAACCTTCAGATGCTTGGCTGTCGAAAGGGTGAAAGGGGCATGATTTCTTGAAGGCTTGTCCGTCGCAAGGAATGTTCCTCTTTAAGTAGCCGCACTACACTCTTCCATGTTTGTTGACAGGGCAGGCTGCTTATCTGCTTGAGACAAGAGCAGATTCCCCTATGATGAGTCCTGGCATTTCCCCCATTTTCCAAATACCTCCAGGGTTCCAATTAAATTTAGCGAGTTTCTCTGAACTTTGGGGTGACCAGCACTTTTGGGTTGCCCCCATTCAGGTTGCCCTCTTGTGAGTCACTTCGCCACTTTTGGCGCGAAGCCCTGGACAAATATCAGCGCTCACGGCGAGGCTTTGCGACTGCTGCATCAGGCCGGGAGAGTGGGGGGCGGAGGGGATGGGCTTTGTGTGGGGCACTGTGGCGCTTTGGATTTGAGGCGCCGAGCGAAGACGACATGCCAGTGAGTGGTTTTCTATTTTATTGTAAATGTGCGGTACTCAAGCCGATCGCCTCCTTTAGCCAAGCGCCCAGTAAAAACACATGATGCTTCCAGGGGCGAGGTATGTGGAGATATGTGATAGGCCCAGCATTCGCTTGTTCTTCCATGTTTGGTCCTGCTCATGCCCCAAAGCACGTTCATTGCGGACTTTGAATGCTAGCAGCTTTCGTGGCGCTCGTAGTTGTCACCACCTGCGATTCTGGAGAAGAGCGGGCCAGGGCACAGGGTACAAGGGATTCCCAAAACTTGCAAGATGTTGGGAATCAACTGCACCCTTGTCCCATGTTCTCGTAAGGAGGAAGTGCCTTGCTTGCCCTTACGACTCACTTGGTTGAATGTGAACTTTTGGATTGGAAGCTATCCATGGAATCCCCCCCTATCATCCCCGTTCCAGCGTGAGATCCATGCATTCGCGAGCGCGATCGCCCAAAGGTGGCTCTGAGGCTCCGAATCTCAAGGCCTCGCCTTTTTGTTCGGGAGGAAAGGAGCCGACACGGGCAGAAGGCGAGAAGCAAAGGGAGCCCTGGAGAAATTGCACGGTTCCGGCCTTTGAGGGATCCAGCTTTTGAGCCTTGGCAACGGTTCCGTCGGGAAAGCCTTGAGGGCCCGCAAAATGGGCGGCTTTCCATTCTCCCCTTTAAACTTTGAGCCAAAAAAGGGTTGCCCAGAAAAAAAGAGGGGAACAAAACACACAACAACACGCACGTTCTTAGTTCTCACCTAGGGCATACGCCCTCGGATGCCTCCGCTGGGCTTTCCCAGCGACCGCGCCGCCGTTTTCGCTCGGCTGGTCGAAAGCGACAGCGCCGCTCTGGGCTCGGCGACGCTGTGGGCGCTGCTGGAGTCGCCTTCCGACGTGGTGGCGCGGCAGGGGAAGCGCCCGGACACGTTCCAAGAGGAGGAGGTGGAGCTGAGGTGGCAGAGGGAGGCGAGTCAGGGTGATTTTCGGCCCAACGCCATGGTGGTGGAAGAATGTAGGTTTTAGGGTGTTGGGGTTCTTCGGATATGTGGATGCGAAACATGGTTGGTATTTGGTCACCACTAGGGAGGTGACAACCGGCAGCAGGGCGTGGAAGAACTCCTATATGGGGATTTGACCGCACCATGTTTGAAGGGAGGCACCTGAAAAGGTGGAACTCTCTGAACGCCATCAACCTGGATTCGATTTCACTTCGGAAGCCGCCCACAGTGAAGGGGCGGGGAGTTTGTTTGACATGCGTCATGTCTGGAAAGCAAAGCTCTGTTGAGACATACCCAAGGGACCGACGCCCTCTGGGAAAGCCAAGCTCTGGTAAGCAAAGCATTCGCTTGACACCGACGCGAGGCAGAGTATTGGTGGGAACCTTTGGGCTGCCCTCTGCTGCACGAGGCGCGGCCGATCAAAAGGGCCATCGCTGCCCAGTTAAGACTCATATTAATGTTGACCTCAGTTTTGGGAAGGCATTTTTTTGGTGGCAAATAAGAAGTTGGACTTTTTTTGGCCATTCCACTCAGGAAGTGAGCAAAGGCGGACCCCTGAACTGCCCGCTTGGCTCCTTTTCCGCTTTGCGAGGTGGGAGCGCGGGGTTTCAGCCCAGCTCCGTTCTCTAGGCCCATGGAAGGGATTTGGACGTTACAAAATGACGCCACGGTTTTCCACTTCCCTTTAACAACCCTCGTATTTTTAAAGACAGGGGGTGTGAGCATATATACGCAAGAAGTGTGCTGTTGCTGCATATTTTTTTGTGGGTGGCAAGTCATGTTGAGTAACAACAGCAAAGAGTTTGTAAACTTTCAAGACAGTTTATAAACCATGTCAAGGGTTTGACGGTTTCCCTGCAACAAGGGCAGGGGGGGGGGGGTCAGAACTCTTTACGGGGGGGGAGGGGGGGGGGGCACTGAGAAGCCTTTACAAAGTTGGCTGAGTCACACCTCACTGCTAAGACTTCCAACCACCCCCCCCTCCCCCCCAAAACTTCCAACCCCCCCCCCATCCTTCAACGATACCATGAACACTTCGTAGGGTGTTGTTGCCTTGATGCGGGAAACTCGTCAAAACCGTCAACAGGCACACCCATATGGTGCGAGTTTGTCGTTTTTTGAGGCCCGGTCGCATTTTGTGTGTGATTTGTTCTCCGAGAACCGTTTTGGGTTCCCATACCTTTTTTTTGGGGGGGGACATCCCAGAATGCTGGTAATCGTTTTAGTTTCCCTAGAAAAGCCAACCGAAAGACACCACCCTTTCCCTTTAAAACCAACCGAAAGACGGTCCCCTGAGAAAAAGCCCACCCCGTACGTGGGGACGAAAAATGGAGCCGCTCGGAGGTCTCCCAGCCCTTCGAGCGGCCGCTCTCCTTCGGCCGCAGCGGCTGCTTCCGGGTCCAGCGCTTCCTACTTGGTACGAGAGGCGCGGGCTAAATCGTTTTGGGGGTTGGGTTTAAAGGCTAGGTCCCCCAGCTAGGTGCCCTTTGTAACCCCTTTTTTTGGGGAGGGTTCCCCTACTAAAATAGAATACAGAAACAAGGGTACCCTTATTCTAACCTCTGTACTGGAGGACCTAGCAGGGAAACCAAAAGGAACACCGGGCGCCGCCCAAAAAAGAATCGGGACAATTGCTGGTCCCAACTGACCATGGGTAGCTTTGTGCTCTTAGTGGGGAAGGTATCTTGGTTTTCCCTAATGGTTTTCCCTAATGGTCATGCCATGTAAAGGAGCTTTTGATCAACCCCCATATGGCTATGCAGTTTAATCAAACCATCCTCGTTTTCCTTTGCAGGTGGATGGAAAACACATTGGGTCAAAACCCTTCTTGCCAGAGTCTTAAGATCATCATGTGAGTTCCTCTTGTTACATCTTGTTGATAAACCCGGTGGGTTGAGAACAAATGTACACTCCCTCAGACAAACAGCCGGAAGCTCCCGCAATCGGCCTCTGTAAATGGAACCAAGCCTTCCACTTCGGGGCTTCCATGGAATCGGCTGGGGCAGGGCACATGATGTTTTTCTCGTGGCTTCCCTTTGCTCGAAGCGCTTTTTGCTTTTTCCCGGCAGGCTTGAAGCTCTGCGCGGAGCTCGCAGAGGTGCGGCGGCGTTTTTTCTTGGTTTTGGAGCGAGGGAGCGAAGCCCAAGCTCAAGACTCTGACCACAAGGTTGTGGGTGGTTGTGGGTGGGGTTGTGTATTGTGTTTGGTTGTATTTGGTTGCTTGCCTCTTGGTTGGTCAGTTGGCTGGCTGCTTGGCCGGGTCGTTGGACCGACCGGGGCAGAAGTTCTCAGGTGTCCAACTCATTTTCCCTTTGGCTCTTCGGGAATCCCAGGTGGCACTGCAGCAGGAGGAGGAGACGGAGGGCCTACAGGTGAGAAGGGAGGGGGGGGTGGCAATCTGGGAGGTGACAGTTTTTGGTTGAAGCAATCAATCTGTGGCCCGGATTTTGGTTGAAACCATTCTTGCATTCTAAGGTCCACTAAATATGGCCCAGAATCAAGCATTTTTTTTGGCTCGGCGCAACAGCTGAGCTAGTTGGTCCCAGGCAAGTTCGGGCGACATTTGGCACGGGCCCGGCCATTCTGGGTTCATTGTAAGTGCAAAGGCGGTCTTGGGACAAGCAGCAACATTGACGTGGTAGGATGGAACTCTGGTAAAGGGTCCCGTTCCTTGTCATTTTGGAGCTCACGCTCTCGGTGTATCAAAACCCATGGTAAAGGAAAGCACCGGCCAATAGGCTTAGCCATGAGCATGAGCTTTCAGGTGCAAGCCACCCGGATTTGGGGGCAGGAGATGCTCTGTTGACCCGTTTTGCGAGGTCCAGACATGGACAGTTTTCCTTGTCCCAAGGATCAACAATTGATCGGTTTTGAAAGGGCCTTCTCTTGATCGATGAAATGGTTGAGTGGGACCTGTGATTCTTTTGCCAGGCTTCAAAAGGAATGTCTTCCAAAACTCTCCCGTGATTGTTGGACAGGTACTTACAAAGACTGGCTACTTAAAACGTGGTAGCCTTGGCCACAACCTACTCATCCCTTTTGCATCAACAGGCAACGTTTGGGTGGGAACACGCTGCCACTTTGAGCGCCCCTTGCAAGAAATCCGTTCCAGGTCTCCAACGTGGGCGGCTTCCACTCGCGTCAGGAGTTGGAAGTTGAGAAGAGCCAACAAGCAGAGCCATGTGGGAGGGACGTGGGTAGCAAAGTTCGTATGTGGTTATTGCTCTTTGTTATGCAACTCCCCAGATCTGCCTTTGTTTCCCAAGAAGGGCTCGGTTTGTTTTCTCATTCGCGCGGGGTTTGCTTGGGAGTGCCAGGTTAAAGGTTGACAAACATCGCAGCTCAAGCAACTTTCCCTCGAGGGGTCCTTTTGGTTTCCAAGCAGCGAAACTGAAGACAACCCCCAAGTAGAGTTCGATCAAAGGTTCCCTCTCATCCCGAAAAAAACTTGCTGCTGCTCATCAGGGCATGAGAAATGACTATAAACCATCCATTTTATGGTTCCCCTGAACCGGTTCATTCCATGTTTCAGTCCCTACCTATCAGACCAGCTAAAAACCCTCCTCGCGTCTTGCGAGGATCTGTTTCGCCGCCCGGGCAACGCCCTCTGCGAGCTCCGAGACCTCGCGGCCTTCTGTGTGGCGTCGAGCGCCGGCCTCGACGCGAAGGACGCGCTTGAGGCGCTGGGGGCAGACCCGGACGGCGGCCCGGCGGGAAGTTTTTTAGAGACTCGTCCCCATAGGTTTCCTTCTTGGTTGATTTGGTTTAAAAATAGAGGGCCCTGGTTTGCCTGGGGGTTCAATCAACTACCAGGGCCATCTACTTTCCCCCAAAAAGGACACCTATGCTCGTCCCACTCATCGGATGTGAACCAGAGGTTGATTTTAGAGATCTTCAGAAACATACGGTGTCTTTTGAACTGATTCTTACATAAGGCTCACTAGATGTGGACCAGAATCTCACATTTCTTGTTGGATGGGCAAAAGCTGAGGAAATGGGGATCGGTCAAAAGTTCAAATTTGCATGGGAGGCAAAAGTAAAACCTGGGTGTCAGTCCAAGATGTGGCTTTCTGCTCCTTTCGATTCTTACATCTTGGGTTCTGTCATAACCTGCCAAAGGATTAAGACGCAGTTACTAGGAACCCGCCAACTGACGAATCGTTATTGAGTAGATTCTCGATCTTAGGTTTTGCCGAATGGCATGGGTTTCACTTAAGCGGCCCTTTGAAACCCCCAAAAGCCATCGGTAAGAACCACACCCAGATGGAACATGACGAAGCTCATGCCTCTCCCAAGGTGGTAAGCCCTCCGCTACTGGTTTCCCGTATTCCCGGAAATGCCGAAACATTCTAAGGGAAAAGCTAGCGCAGAGTGCATGTTTACAGTACTGAAGGCTCCAAAGAGAGAAGGGGGGGGAGGGGGTCCAAGATTGACGACTTGGGTGGCGAGTGGTCAGGGGCTGGGGGCTGTTGCGAGTGAGTTCTTGCTTGGGCTCGAGGTAGATGGCGATGCCCTTGCGTTCGAGCCAATGATGTTGAAACTTGGTGTGCTGCACGCAAGCTTCTTGGACATCATCTTGTTGCGGGGGACATCATCTTGTTTGGGTAGTTGTCTTTCATCATGTTAGTAAAGGATGGGCCGTGCCCAATTCCTGTGGGCTGAACAGGGTTCCGTTTGCCCGCAAGATGGACTTAAACCGCGGGGGGGGGGGGGTTGATTGCTGCAGGGCAATCAAGAAATCGAACCTGGAACCTGAATTTTGCACGAGCCCGGCTGAAATCGAATCCACTTTGCGACCCCACCCGTAAGCCCACGATCGGTTCCTTTCTCAGGGTTAGGTTTCCTTTTCTTTGGTTGAAGTTTTGTTTGGGCGCTCCCACTCAATGTCTTCAAGAACCCAATCCACCAAAGGGTTGCCTGAGCTGATTTGTTCAAAGCGAAATCCCTGCTATTCGACACCTGGATTCACCCAGATCCTCAGCACTGTCCAGTCGGCAAGAAAAAACAGCTCAGGTTGGGCCAATGTGTCGCGCGTCGGGGATCTGAATTTGCTGCACCACCACGCGGATGCCACGGTGGCCACCGTTTTCTATGCCAAGGCCCGGGAAAGAGAAAGAGACAGAGACAGAGACAGCCTCAGTATTAAACATACAACAAACACACATGGCTGTGGGTCAAAACCAATGGTACCACTCTGGGGTAGGTGCACGACCCATTTTAGAACCTATTTTAGTGGTTGGATTGGGATGTTCACTGGGGGTACGATTTGGATTTTGACCACAGCCACATTGGGACTGTATTATGCAAACCCTTTTTTGCAACGGCTTTCAACCTTTTGGGTTTCCACATTTTCGGTCGTGTTCAATTCGGTGCCAAAAGTCAATTATTTTGTCCAGTCCTGCGGGTAGAAACGGGAGGGAGTGGCGCTTGAGTCAAGGGTGAGTCCCTTCTCTGATACAGTCTCTCCAGGGGTCTTCGAAGACACCTCTTTGTGGTGTTTTCTTGAGCTTCCAATGGCAGTGAATGGCAAAAAGGTGAGAGGCAACTAATCCAGCTCACAGATGGAAAGTAGCTTTGAATCGGGAACCCTCCCGAACGTGGTTGGTGGATACAAATTTCTAGATGACTTCCAGCAAAGGGCACCGATTCACACACATATTTTCACATACTTCCTATTTCCAAATAGGGAACCCGAAAAAGAAGGGGCTCCCCAACTAAGATATGGGAGTTGATTTTTTTCCCTCTTGGGGAACCCCAAAAAAGGCCTCCCCCCGTTCACCCCCCCCCCCCCCCGTGACAGGGAAGATTAGGTCCTATGTGGCGTGCGCGCGCGGGATGATTGTTTCCCTCAAAGTGGTACGCGCGGGGGGGATGTTTCCCTCACTCATGATACACACACACACACACACACACACACACGCGCGCACGCACGCACGCACGCACGCACGCGCGCAAGCACGCACGCACGCACGCACGCACGCAAACACAAGCAGAGAGAGAGAGAGAGAGAAACTGAGAGCACAAAGGGCACTCAAACAGAGTGTCAAGCAATACACACACACACACACACACCAAGTACACTAACACAAACAAAACGCCCTTTTTCTTTTTAATTTTCGAATCATTCTAGAAACTCCCAAAGGGGCAGGGGACTGTTGGGGAATTCCGAAACAATTTCTTCTAGCTCATTGAAATTTATACTTGTTCTATTTATTACCCAAGGGACGGGCGCGCTCTGGGGAATTCCAGGTGCATTGTCCTAATTCTTACAGCTATTCTGATTATTACATATTTTTCACCAAGGGACGGCTGCCCTTTGGCGAATTCCAGATTCACGTGTTTTCGAATCATTCTACGTGATTTTACATTTATTCGCAAAGGGGCGGGTGCATTTTGGGTCAAATGTGTTCGAGTTAGTCTACTTCTCATAGCAATCATCACTCTCTGATGTATTCCCACAGGAGGGTACCTTTTGGGGAAATCAACATTCATGGTTGATCTAATTATTTTACTCATTCTAACAACTTAAGCAAATCTAAGGATTCTCTTTGTTTTCAAGCCATTTGGTGAAGTCCAGTGTGGTTTCCAGGTCATTCTGTTCTGATTATTCTGGTTGTAGCACACATTCCCAACGGCACGGGGCCCCTTGTGGGGAATCCGCCCCTAATTAGTTCCTTTGTTCTAGCTATTCCCAATGACTGGTGCCTTTTCGGAAATCCCAATTCCAGATTCATGTGTGTTTCAACTATAGTATTCTAACTAATCAACTTATTCTCATTCTAATCATTCCCAAAGGGGCGGGTGTGTCTTGTGGAATTCAAGATCCATGTTTGCCAGCTATTCTACTTATCATAACTATATTACTTGTTCTAATTATTATAATTCTTCCCAGAGGGACGGGTTGCTTTTGGAGATTTCCAAACCCATCTTTGTCCTACTGTCTTAATTATTGGGTATGCTTCCCCACAAAATTACAATTATTCTCATTTACATACTTATTGCGAAAGGCGCGGGTGCCTTTGGGGGCACTCCAGATTTATGTTTGTGCTAATTATTTGAACTAATCTAAGTATTCTACTTCTTCCAAAAAGTGGGGTGCCTTTTGATGAATTCCAGATTCATGTTTTCTAACTATTCTACTTATCATAACTCTTCTAATTCTCATCATTATTCCCAAAGGGACGGGTGACTTTTGGGGAATTCAAGAGCCCTGATTGCTAAGTATTCTACTTATCATAATCATTCTATATTATTCTAATTGAATCCCTAGGGAGCTGGGGTGCGTCTTGGGGAATTCCAAGCTCGTGTTTGCCCTGGGTAGGATAATTGTGTCAAAAGGGATGGGGCCTGTTGGTGGCGAGATTCGTGGTTCCCGCATTGTTCAAACTATTCGAGCCATTCCCAAATGAGCAGCTCCCATTTAATAAGTTCTAGATTATTTCCCTATTTTCTATTTGGTCCCAAACAGGAAGGTGCCGTTTAGTGAGTTCAAGATTCACGTTCGCTGATTAGTCTACTTATCATCAGTCTTGTAAAATACTACTATCATTATTATTTACAAGGGACGGGCACCTTTGTTGTTCTAGGTACAACAATTACTACACAAGAGGTGGGTGCCTTGTACGTCTTCCCATTATTCTTGTCATTCCCAAAGGGGGGGGTGCTTGCGAGGAATTCCAGACTTGCTTTTTCCAATTCTTTATTCTCCAAATTGGGGAACTTTCAGATTCATTGTTTCTCTAACTACTCTACGTACAATATGTTCTGTTCTTGGGCGTGCCCAAATTATTCCAATTATTCCCAACGGGACGGGTCCCTTTTGAGGAATTCCAGATTCATTTTCTAGTCTAGCACATCTACTCATGAACTTATTATAATCATTCTTCCCAAAGGGACGGGTGCCTTTAGGGAATCTCCAGATTCATGTTTGCTCTAATCTTTCTAGTTATTCTAAATGTTCTGTTGTTTCTTATTATTTAATGGCCTGCGGCCTGGTTCCGCCGCCCCCACACACCTTAGAATTTCGGCCCGGGACGAGAGAAAGCACGCGTGCACAGACCCGTTCGCGGACACGAAGACAGACGCAGATACGTAGACAGACATAGACAGACACGCAGCGGGGGGGAGGGTCTTCGCGGACACGAAGACAGACGCAGATGCGTAGACAGACACAGACAGAGCCAGACAGAGACAAATAGACACACACACACACAGACACGCAGGGAGGGAAAAAAACACGAAGACGGACGCAGATACGTAGACAGACACAGACAGACACAAAGAGACAGAGACAGACACGCAGGGGCAGGGGGGTCTTCGCAGACACGAAGACAGACGCAGATACGTAGACAGACATAGACAGTCACAGGGGGGGGGGGGCGGAGGGGTGGGGGAAGACTACCCGAAGCCTAAGGGAGGAAGCCCGAAAGCACAGGACGCGAGATTGAGTCCTAACGCGCGTTGTTTGGTCCCGAAACATTAACGGAAGACTAGGAGAAGAAGCAGAAAGATTTATTGAAGAAGCTCATGACTGATGAAGATTATGGAAGAAGGGAAGATCATGCCAGAAGATTGATGGAAGAAGGAGGATTGATGGAAGATTGGCGGGAAGACCACGGAAATGCACGGAGGGGTGAGGGGAGGCGGGGGGAGGGCGGAGGGGAGCGGGGAGGGGATGGGAGGGGGAGGGGAGGGGGGAGAGGGGGGGTAGGGGGCCCAAAACCAGGAAATCCAGAGATCCAGGAGATCCAGGAGATTCAAAGATCCAGAGGAATCGGAGCGCAGATTTTCTCGTCCAGGTGTCCAGCTACCAGGGCAAGCCACTAGAGCTGCTCCTAAAGGGATACATATATATATACAATCATAACTTACACAAACTTGAGCAGAAAGCATAATGTCAAAAAGCAAACACAGCAAAACACACTGCCCCCATGTTGAAAGCATGGTCCATTCTGGACTGCAAGTATTGGTCGGAGGATCCCTGCCAAGTGGGTGCTTTGAGGAATTGAAGATTCATGTTTTGCATACCTGCTTCATTTATCATCACATATTTCCATATTCTAAGTATATATGTAAGCCTTTTGGAATCATGTCTATAGGGGTTGTTTTCGTTGATTCCACGATACCTTTTCATGATTATTCTCATTCCCAAAAAGACGGGAATTCCAGGCTCTTGTTTTTGCAACTGGTCATTCCCAAATTTGGGGGAAATTCTGATTCATGGTCTCTCTCTTATTCAACTTCAGGTGTTTTGGAACTACCCGCATTGTCCAAGTATCGCCATCGGGGCGGCCCTTTTGAGGAGTTCCAGATTCATTGTCTGCTACACTATTCTACTTCTTATGATCAGTCTTCTCAAAGGGACAGGTGCCTTCTGGGAATCTCCAGGTTCATGTGTGTTCGATTATTCTAGTTGTTCTAACTGCTCTAATTTTCTAATTACTCCCACAGGGACGGGTGCCCTTGAAAAATTGAACATTCATGCTTGGGAAATGTTGTTTACTCATCGTAGCTATTATAATGATTATTCTTATTCCCAGAGGGACAGGTGCCTTTTGTTGAGCTCCAGAATCATGTTTGTTTTTCCAATGTTTTTAATGATTCTAGTTCTGATAACTGCTCTATTTATTCTTGGCATTCCCAAAAAGACAGGTGCCTGTGGGGAATTCCAGATTCTTGTTTTTCAATTTCTTCATTCCTCAAATTGGGGAATTTCAGACTCATAGTATCTCTAATCCTTCTACTTCAGATATTTTCTGTTTTTGGAAGTACCCGGATTATTTCAATTCTGCCCAACGGGACGGGTCCCTTTTGAGGAATTCCAGATTCAATCTACTCATTCACTTATTATAATCATTCTCCCAAAGGGACGGGTGCTTTAGGGAATCTCCAGATTCACGTTTGCTCTAATCTTTCTAGTTATTCTACATGTTCTGTTGTTTCTTATTATTCCCAAGGGGGCGGGCCTTTGGGGAATTGAAGATTCATGTTTTGCATATTAGCCTACTTATCATCGCCATGATTTTCTCCTTATTCCAAGAGAGGCGGGCGCCTTTGGGGGGATTCCGGTTCATTGCTTTTTTCTATTGATTCTGCTTCTTGTTCTGATCATTCTCATTCCCAAAGGGACGGGAATTCCAGGCTCTTGTTTTTGCAACTGGTCATTCCCAAATTTGCGGACATTTGGGGAAATTCGGATTACTACCCGCGTTTCCAATTATTGCCAACGGGGCGGGTCCCTTCTACTTCTTATGATCAGTCTTCTCAAAGGAACAAGTGCCTTCTGGGAAGGTTCATGTGTGTTCAATTATTCTGGTTATTCTAACTGCTCTAATTTTCTAATTACTCCCACAGGGACGGGTGCCCTTGGGAAATTGAAAATTCATGTTTGGGAAATGTTGTCTACTCATCGTAGCTATTATAATGATTATTCTTATTCCGAGAGGGGCAGGTGCCTTTTGTTGAGTTCCAGAATCATGTTTGTTTTTCAATGTTTTTAGTGATTCTACTTCTGATAACTGCTCTATTTATTATTGTCATTCCCAAAGGGACAGGTGCTTGTGGGGAGTTCCAGATTCTTGTTTTTCAATTTCTTCATTCCTCAAATTGGGGAATTTCAGACTCATAGTATCTCTAATCCTTCTACTTCAGATATTTTCTGTTTTTGGAAGTACCCGGATTATTTCAATTCTGCCCCACGGGACGGGTCCCTTTTGAGGAATTCCAGATTCATTTTCTAGTCTAGCGCTACTTATCAACTTGTTATAATCATTCTTCCCACAGGGACGTCGTTCCCAAAGGGACGGGTGCCTTTGTGGAGTTGAAGGTTAATGTTTGCAAATTAGCCTACTTATCATTGCTATTTTTGCTTCTACTTATTCCAAGAGGGGCGGGTGCCAGTTGGGGAATTCCAGGTTCATAGCTTTGCACCTTCTGATAATTGCTCTATGTATCATTCTCATTCCCAAAGGGTAGGGTGCTTTTGGGGAGGTCCAGAGTTCCACATTCATGTTTTCCAAACAATTACTTCCAGGGGGGGTAGAATTCCAGATCCATATTCTTGCTAATGATTGTACTTATCATAATGATTTGATTTAGTCCAATGGTTCCCAACGGGATGGGCCCCTTTCAGGAATTCCAGATCTATTATCTAATCCAATGATTCTCATGGTTCATAATCATGCTAAGTATTCTAATTATTCTCAACGGGACGGGTGTTTTCTGGGGAGTTAAAGGTCAATCGCTTGGTACTTATTCTATTTCTCAACGTGGGTCTAATTAGCCTAATTACACGAATCTTTGAGAATCGTGCCAATATTTGGAAAACAGCACCTTATTTTGTCTAACTATTATTAACCAACATGATTTGAACAACTAGTCTACTTAGAATATGTCTTATAAAACAACATGCTTTCTACTCGAATATGTTCAAAGGGACGGGAGCCTTTTGGAGAACTCCAGATTCATTTGTGTCCAACGTCCTAAATAGTTAGAACAAATGAACATGTTTGGGTAACTAAGTATTTAGATATTTCACACAATTTAAACAATTTCAAGGGCACCCCCACCCCCTGGGCTAGTTCCGAAAATAAACTGTTCCTAATGAAAAAGTTCAAATAATTCCAAAATGCGAACTGCTTATTTTGATCAAAATGTTGGAGGTCCTGAACAACATATCTGTTCAAATAATCCAAGTTATGTCCAGGGCCCTTCCTGGGCCCATTGTAGAATATTTACAGAATCTGGGTGTCTCGAATTCAAACAATTCGAAATTATGGAATGTACAAATGTGTTTCTTAGCGCATTATTTGTTGGAGGCTCGGAACAAAAACGTTTAAGTTATTTAGATAGTTCCTCCCTGGGCCCGTGCGGAATACTCAAAGAAGATAAACCTTCAATCCTTTTGGCGGCCCCTGAGGATGCATTATAAACATGTTTTTTGTTCAAATTCTGGAGGCATTCTTTTTAAAATATGAAAATTGAATCATTTCTAGGGTTCTCCCTGGGCCAGTTTCATTCTGTTTAAACAACCTAAACAATCAGATAATTTAAGTATTTTTTTTTAATTTCTGGAGGCCTCCAAAAACCAACAAAGAATCCAGGGTTCTCCCTGGGCCAGTTCCAGGATATTTAAAAAATGTTTTAAACATGTCAAATAATCTAAAATTATTTATCTTCTAATTTTTAAATTTCTGGAGGCCTCCATTTTTTGTACAAAAACAATAATTAAATTCCAGGGTTCTCCCTGGCCAGTTCCCGGATATTTAAAAAATATAGAGTTTGTTTTTGTAGTTATTTGTTCTTAAATTTGTAGAGGCGTCTAAAAAAAAGTTTTCCCTGGCCAGTTCCCGGATATTCAGCAAGTTTGAAAAAATAAGCAAAACAATAAACATTCATTTATTAAAATTTCTTAACTTTCTGGAGGCCTCCATTTTTTATTTTTTTGAGTAATATCCCGGGTTCTCCCTGGGCCAGTTCCAGGATATTGGAAAAAGTTGAAAAACATGAAAAAATTGAATAATTAAAAAGATAATACGTCTTTACATTTAATATATATATTCTTTTAATTTCTGGAGGCCTCCAAAAAAATGAAAAAATAGTTTCCCGGGTTCTCTCTGGGCCAGTTCCGGGATATTTAAAAAAATGTTTTAAACATGTCAAATAATCTAAAATTATTTATCTTCTAATTTTTAAATTTCTGGAGGCCTCCATTTTTTGTACAAAAACAATAATTAAATTCCAGGGTTCTCCCTGGCCAGTTCCCGGATATTTAAAAAAATATAGAGTTTGTTTTTGTAGTTATTTGTTCTTAAATTTGTAGAGGCGTCTAAAAACAAGTTTTCCCTGGCCAGTTCCCGGATATTCAGCAAGTTTGAAAAAATAAGCAACACAATAAACATTAATGTATTCAAGTTTCTTAACTTTCTGGAGGCCTCCATTTTTTATTTTTTTGAGTAATATCCCGGGTTCTCCCTGGGCCAGTTCCAGGATATTGGAAAAAAGTTGAAAAACATGAAAAAATTGAATAATTAAAAAGATAATAAGTCTTTACATTTAATATATATTCTTTTAATTTCTGGAGGCCTCCAAAAAAATGAAAAAATAGTTTCCCGGGTTCTCTCTGGGCCAGTTCCGGAAGGGGTGTGGGGTCAAAAAATCAAAACAAACAAAGAATCAAATCATTTAAATATGTTTTTTTTTTTTTTAAAGGGGGGCAGGCCTCAAAATTTCAAATTAAAAATATAAATAGTTTCGGGTTCTCTTAAGCTGCTCCAGGATATTTAAAAATTGAAAAAATCAAAATACCTAAATAGTTCAAAAAAAAAAAAACAACTGAGGCCCAAAAAAGTTTTCCGGTTCTGGCCAGTTCAGGGATAAGGTAAAAAACAATATTAAAAAATAAACATAAATTCAAATAATTTAAATATTTATATTTTTTTAATTTTATTGAAATATCTGGAGGCCTCCAAACAATTTTAAAAAATATAAATAGTGTCCTGGGTTTCAGTCAGTTCCAGGATATTTGAAAATTAAAAAAAGTCAAATAATTGGAATAATTTGAATAATTCATAACACATGATATGTATGCATTCTGCAAAAAAAGTTTCCCGGGTTCTCTCTGGGCCAGTTCCAGGATACTTAAAAATAATTAAAAAAAATCAAATAATTTAAAAATTCAAAAATATAAATAATTTCCTGGGTTCTCCCTGGGCCAGTTCCAGGATATTTTAAAAAAAAATAAACAAATCAAATAATTTAAAACATTCAAATAATTTAAATATTCATATTTTTTAAATTTTTTAAATCTCTGGAGGCCTCCAAAAATTTTAAAAAAATAAAACATATAAATAGTTTCCTGGGTTCTCCCTGGGCCAGTTCCAGGATATTTAAAAAAATTAAAAAATTCAAATAATTTAAAAAAATCAAATAATTTAAATATTTATATTTTTTAATTTTTTTAAATTTCTGGAGGCCTCCAAAAATTTAAAAAAATTAAAAAATTGAAATAGTTTCCTGGGTTCTCCCTGGGCCAGTTCCAGGATATTTAAATTTTTTTAAAGATTCAAATAATTTAAAAAAAAATCAATTAATTTAAATATGTTTTTTTTTTGAATTTCTGGAGGCCTCCACAAATTTAAAAAAATCAAAACCTATAAATAGTTTCCTGGGCTCTCCCTGGGCCAGTTCCAGGATATTAAAAAAATAAAATTAAAAATAAAAATAATCTAAAAAAATCAAATAATTTAAATATTTATATTTTTTAAATTTTTTAAATTTCTGGAGGCCTCCAAAAATTTTAAAAAAATAAAACATATAAATAGTTTCCTGGGCTCTCCCTGGGCTAGTTCCAGGATATTTAAAAAAAAATAAAAAAAATTCAATTAATTTAAACAAATCAAATAATTTAAATATTTATATTTTTTAAATTTTAAATTTCTGGAGGCCTCCAAAAATTTAAAAAAAATTAAAAAATATAAATAGTTTCCTGGGCTCTCCCTGGGCTAGTTCCAGGATATTTAAAAAAAAATGAAAAACTCAAATAATTTAAAATATTCAATTAATTCAATTATTTATATTTTTTAAATTTTTTAAATTTCTGGAGGCCTCCAAAAATTTAAAAAAAAAATAAAAAATATAAATAGTTTCGTGGGTTCTCCCTGGGCTAGTTCCAGGATATTTAAAAAAAACAAAAAAAACAAATAATTTAAAATATTCAATTAATTCGAAATTATGGAATGTACAAATGTGTTTCTTAGCGCATTATTTGTTGGAGGCTCGGAACAAAAACGTTTAAGTTATTTAGATAGTTCCTCCCTGGGCCCGTGCGGAATACTCAAAGAAGATAAACCTTCAATCCTTTTGGCGGCCCCTGAGAAAGCATTATAAAAATGTTTTTTGTTCAAATTCTGGAGGCATTCTTTTTAAAATATGAAAATTGAATCATTTCTAGGGTTCTCCCTGGGCCAGTTTCATTCTGTTTAAACAACCTAAACAATCAGATAATTTAAGTATTTTTTTAATTTCTGGAGGCCTCCAAAAACCAACAAAGAATCCAGGGGTCTCCCTGGGCCAGTTCCAGGATATTTAAAACATGTTTAAACATGTCAAATAATCTAAAATTATATATCTTCTAATTTTTAAATTTCTGGAGGCCTCCATTTTTTGTACAAAAACAATAATTAAATTCCAGGGTTCTCCCTGGCCAGTTCCCGGATATTTAAAAAATATAGAGTTTGTTTTTGTAGTTATTTGTTCTTAAATCTGTAGAGGCGTCTAAAAAAAAGTTTTCCCTGGCCAGTTCCCGGATATTCAGCAAGTTTGAAGAAATAAGCAAAACAATAAACATTCATTTATTAAAATTTCTTAACTTTCTGGAGGCCTCCATTTTTTTTTTTTTGAGTAATATCCCGGGTTCTCCCTGGGCCAGTTCCAGGATATTGGAAAAAAGTTGAAAAACATGAAAAATTTGAATAATTAAAAAGATAATAAGTCTTTACATTTGATATATATTCTTTTAATTTCTGGAGGCCTCCAAAAAAATGAAAAAAATAGTTTCCCGGGTTCTCTCTGGGCCAGTTCCGGGATATTTAAAAAAAATCAAAAAAATCAAAACAAATAAAGAATTCAAATCATTTAAATATGTTTTTTTTTTTTTTTTTTTTTTTTTTAAAGGGGGGAGGCCTCCAAAAATTTCAAATTAAAAAATATAAATAGTTTCCCGGGTTCTCTCTGGGCCAGTTCCAGGATATTTAAAAAAATTGAAAAATCAAATAATTTCAATAGTTCAAAAAAAAAAAAAAACAATCTGGAGGCCTCCAAAAAAAGTTTCCCGGGTTCTCTCTGGGCCAGTTCCAGGATATGTAAAAAAAAAAATCAATATAAACAAAAAAAAGAGAACAATAAATTCAAATAATTTAAATATTTATATTTTTTTAATTCTATTGAAATATCTGGAGGCCTCCAAACAATTTTAAAAAATATAAATAGTTTCCCGGGTTCTCTCTGGGCCAGTTCCAGGATATTTGAAAAATTAAAAAAGTCAAATAATTTAAATAATTCATAAAAAAAAAAAAAAAAAAAAAAAAAAAAAAAAACAACTGAGGCCTCCCAAAAAGTTTCCCGGGTTCTCTCTAAATAAGTTCCATGACACTTAAAAACAACAAAAAATCAAACAATTTAAAAATTTAAAAATATAAATAATTTCCGGTTCTCCTGGGCCAGTTCCAGGATATTTAAAAAAAATAAATAAAATCGAATAATTTAAAACATTCAAATAATTTAAATATTCATATTTTTTAAATTTTTTAAATCTCTGGAGGCCTCCAAAAATTTTAAAAAAATAAAACATATAAATAGTTTCCTGGGTTCTCCCTGGGCCAGTTCCAGGATATTTAAAAAATTTAAAAAAACAAATAATTCAAAAAATTCAATTAATTTAAATATTTATATTTTTTAATTTTTTTAAATTTCTGGAGGCCTCCAAAAATTGAAACAATTAAAAAACATGAAATAGTTTCCTGGGTTCTCCCTGGGCCAGTTCCAGGATATTTAAAAAAAATTAAAAATTCAAATAATTTAAAACAAAACAAATCAAATATATTTTTTTTTTGAATTTCTGGAGGCCTCCAAAAATTTTAAAAAAGTCAAAAACTATAAATAGTTTCCAAGTTTTCCTCGCTAAATTCCAGATATTAAAAAAATAAAAAAAACAAAAAAAAAATAATTTAAAAAAATCAATTAATTTAAATATTTATATTTTTTTAAATTTTTTAAATTTCTGGAGGCCTCCAAAAATTTAAAAAAAATAAAAAATATAAATAGTTTCCTGGGTTCTCCCTGGGCCAGTTCCAGGATATTTAAAAAAATTAAAAAATATAAATATTTAAATTATTTGAATTTTTTAAATTATTTGAATTTTTTAAATTTTTTAAATTTCTGAGGTCTCCAAAATTTTTAAAAAATAAAATATAAATAGTTTCAGTTCTCCCCGGGCTAGTTCCATATTTAAAAAAAATCAAAAATTCAAATAATTTTAAAAAATTCAATTAATTTAAATATTTATATTTTTTATTTTTTTTTAAATTTCTGGAGGCCTCCAAAAATTTAAAAAATTTTAAAAAATCTAAATAGTTTCCTGGGTTCTCCCTGGGCCAGTTCCAGGATATTTAAAAAATTTAAAAAATTCAAATAATTTAAAAAATTCAATTAATTTAACTATTTATATTTTTTTTTAAATTTTTTAAATTTCTGGAGGCCTCCAAAAATTTAAAAAAATTAAAAAATATAAATAGTTTCCTGGGTTCTCCCTGGGCCAGTTCCAGGATATTTGAAAAAATTTTTTAAAAAAAAAACAAATAATTGAAATAATTCAAATAATTCAAATATTTATATTTTTTAAATTATTTAATTTTTTGGAGGCCTCCAGAAATTTAAAAAATTTAAAAAATATGAATATTTAAATTATTTGATGTTTTTCAATTATTTGATTTTTTTAAAATTTTTCAAATATCCTGGAACTGGCCCAGGGAGAACCCAGGAAACTATTTATATTTTTTTATTTTTTTTTTTAAATTTTTGGAGGCCTCCAGAAATTTAAAAAATTTAAAAAATATAAATATTTAAATTATTTGATTTTTTTTAAATTATTTGAATTTTTATTTTTTTTAAATATCCTGGAACTGGCCCAGGGAGAACCCAGGAAACTATTTATATTTTTTAATTGTTTAAAATGTTTGGAGGCCTCCAGAAATTTAATTTTTTTTTTTTTTTTTTTTTTTTAATATCCTGGAACTGGCCCAGGGAGAACCCAGGAAACTATTTCAGTTTTTTTAATTTTTTAAATTTTTGGAGGCCTCCAGAAATTTAAAAAATTTAAAAAATATAAATATTTAAATTATTTGAAATTTCGAATTATTTTAACTTCTTAATTGTTTAAATATCCTGGAACTGGCCCAGGGAGAACCCAGGAAACTATTTGCATTTTTTTTTTTGAAGGCCTCCAGAAATTCAACAAAAATAAAAAAAATAAAAATATTTAAATTATTTGAATATTTTAAATTATTTGATTTTTTTTAGTTTTTTTTTTTTTTTTTAAATATCCTGGAACTAGCCCAGGGAAAACCAACGAAACTATTTTTTTTGTTTTTTTATTTTGTTGTTTTAATTTTTTTGCAGGCCTCCAGAAATTTAAAAAATAAAATAAAAAATATAAATATTTGAATTATTTGAATATTTTAAATTATTTGATTTTTTTTAAACTTTTCAATTATCCTGGAACTAGCCCAGGGAGAGCCCAGGAAACTATTTATATTTTTTTTATTTTATTTTTTAAATTTTTAGAGGCCTTCAGAAATTAAAAAAAAAAAAACATTTTTTTTTTCCCGGAAGCATTGTGAAGGGTTCTTCTTCTAAAAGCGGCTGCCAACTTCACCTGCCAACTTCTCATGCCAACTTGTCGAGAGTTACTTCACCTGCCAACTTCTCATGCCAACTTGTCGAGAGTTACTTCACGTGCCTACTTCTCATGTCAACTTGTCGAGAGTTACTTCACCTGCCTACTTCTCATGTCAACTTTTTGAGAGTTACTTCAACTGCCAACTTCTCATGTCAACTTTTCGGCTGTTATCTCATTCTACTAAAAGCACAAGCTAATTTGTCGGGTGTTACTTCACTATCCTAAAAACACAAGCTAACTTTTCTGTTCTACCTTCACATCTCGACTCTTAATTCTTCTTCTTTTTGTGGCGGGGGCAGGCCCGACGGGAGCTTACGAAACGCACCCCTCTGCGGAGATCGTGCGTGTCGAAGCGCTCTCGCTGTGGCGCCGTGCGAATTTGTCTTGAGCCCGATGAACCCTCTGCGGGGATCGTGCGTGTCGAAGCGCTCTCGCTGTGGCGCCGTGCGAATTTGTCTTGAGCGCGGCGAACCCTCTGCGGAGATCGTGCGTGTCGAAGCGCTCTCGCTGTGGCGCCGTGCGAAATTGTCTTGAGCGCGGCGAACCCTCTGCGGAGATCGTGCGTGTCGAAGCGCTCTCGCTGTGGCGCCGTGCGAATTTGTCTTGACCTTGGCGAACCCTCTGCGGAGATCGTGCGTGTCGAAGCGCTCTCGCTGTGGCGCCGCGCGAATCTGTCTTGGTCGCGGCGAACCCTCTGCGGAGATCGTGCGTGTCGAAGCGCTCTCGCTGTGGCGCCGTGCGAATTTGTCTTGACCTTGGCGAACCCTCTGCGGAGATCCTGCGCGTCGAAGCGCTCTCGCTGTGGCGCCGTGCGAATTTGTCTTGGTCGCGGCGAGCCCTCTGCGTGTCGGATCGCTCTCGCTGTGGCGCCGTGCGCATCTGTCTTGTGCCCGATGAACCCTCTGCGGAGATCGTGCGTGTCGAAGCGCTCTCGCTGTGGCGCCGTGCGATTTTCTTGCTCGCGAAACGGCCTTTGGAAGTTGTCTCGTGGTTTGCGCGCCTGCTTTCGCAATCCCGCGGTCCCGGGTTCGATTCCCCCCTGGTCCGCGGCAGCTCCGGCTTGAAAATCGCAGCTTTTAAGTACAAACGTAGTACGCGGAGCGTGCTCCTGCAGCTCCGGCTGGCAAATCGCAACTTTTAAGTACAGACTTAGTACGCGGAGCGTGCTCCTGCAGCTCCGGCTGGCAAATCGCAACTTTTAAGTACAGACGTAGTATGCGGAGCGTGCTCCCGCAGCTCCGGCTGGAAAATCGCAACTTTTAAGTGCAAACATAGTACGCGGAGCGCATTCCCGCAGCTCCGGCTGGAAAATCGCAACTTTTAAGTACAAACGTAGTACGCGGAGCACACTCCCGCAGCTCCGGCTGGAAAATCACAACTTTTAAGTACCAAAAAATAGTACGCGAAGTACATTCCCACAGCTCCGGCAGCACTTGCTCAGAGCAACTTGCGCAGAGCAACTTGCGCAGAGCCACTTGCACAGAGCACTTGCACAAAGCACTTGCGGACCTATCTCGGCGCGGAGAGCGTCTCCCCAGCTCCGCCGGAAAAAGAAGAAAGAACTCAGAATCGAGAAGAGAAGGTAGAAAAGGAAAAGTCGGCTTGCAATGTAACGCCTGAAAAAAAATACTTGCGCTTTACGATTCCGAAGAAACGCCCGAGAAGTTAGCTTGCGCTTTAGGATAGTGAAGTAACACTCGAAAATTTGGCTTGTGTTTTGGGACAGTGCATTTCGCTTGTGAAGTGAGATTGGGCAGTTGGCAGTTGTCAGTGGCTTGTGAAGTGAGATTGGGCAGTTGGCTTTTGTAATTGGCTTGTAAAATAAACATGCGCAGTTGGATTTTGGAGTGATAGGCAGCTGACAAGAGCAATAGTAGCCGAAGCTTGGATGTCATGAGTGTCTCAGTAGCGGAGCTTGCCCAGAGAATGTTTGCGGCGACAGTTGATTAGGGCGACACGGCTTCTTTGTGTTGGTGTTATGCTTCATTTTTGGAGGGGTGCTCCATGAGGTTGCTGTCGCTTGTCATTGCTGCTTGCACGTGCATTCATGCTCAAGGCAGTCCTCCGTGTTAGTACTGTAGAAGGTGTCATCGCTCAGATCGCATCTTCCGAAGTGCGGATTCGTTTCCTTGGCGCACCAATCTTGTCAAACCAGTTACACACAGCGGGTGGCCAGAAGATATCAGAGTCGCGCGGCGCTGGCGGGTATTTCCGACGTGTCGTGTTGCCATGTCGGATTCTGGTTGCCAGCGACGTGCGCAGGCTGGACGTTGGCATGCGAGAGCGCACGATTGTTTCGCATACCCCTCTTGGTTTCGTGGAATTACCACTTTTGGCTTGCGCTGTTGGTTTCCACCGTGTGTCTTTCAGCGCGCGCAGCAGGCTGCGAATCCCTTGGATGCTCTTCCTGATGCTGAGCATTTACGGGCTGTAGCAGCAGTACATGGTCAAGACTGGCTCCATGCTGAGCTGGATGGCTCGATGAAGCTGGACAAGCTTCGTGCCTTCGCAGCTGGCCTCGGCGTGCAGCAGAGGGATCCCGCATCTGGTAGTCGGCTTTCCAAGAGCCAGCTGCTTGAAGCCGTGGTTGCAGCTCTACGTTCGCGACCTGACACAGAGGCATGGTTTCGCAGTTACAAGTAGACCCCACAAGTTTAGTTTTCTTGCTTAGCTCTTTTGGCACTTGTTCACGACAAGCCTTGAGATACCGGAGCGTGTCTTTCAGCGCGCGTAGCGGACAGAGGAGGGCTTGCTCGAAAGAATGTTTTGTCATGGTTTTCCAAAGCACTTGTTTCTTGTCAACAGTGTTCGCGCGAACAGAGGAAAAGCGCTTGTTTTTGTTGACGGTTCTCCCCCGCCTCGCCTTCCGCACCACGCGCCTGGTGGTTGGTTCAAGCTAGCGCGGCAAAAAAATCAACATCGCGGTAGTTTGCTTGCTGCCTGTTTGTTCATGTTGGAGCCGCCCGAAGCAGGGTATGCATCATCGAGATCCACATGCCGAGCCACTCGATCTACACGCGCGACATGATGGTGGGCAAGATCGCGATGAGCAGGGAGAACCTGCACTGAGAAGTGCATGAAATTCCTCAACTTTTAGTACCATATTCGAGCTACTGACAAAAAGCGGAATCTGTCTGTGTGCAGCTTGTCGCGACTAGACTACTTGATCGCTAACAACTAACTTGCCTCTATGCTTCCGGGCCACTCGTCCTCTAGTTTAAATATCCTGGAACTGGCCCAGGGAGAACCCAGGAAACTATTTATATTTTTTTTTTAATTTTTTAAATTTTTGGAGGCCTCCAGAAATTTAAAAAAAATAAACAATATAAATATTTGAATTATTTGATTTTTTTTTAAATTATTTGTTTTTTTTTAATTTTTTTAAATATCCTGGAACTAGCCCAGGGAGAACCCACGAAACTATTTCAATTTTTTAATTTTTTTAAATTTTTGGAGGCCTCCAGAAATTTTAAAAAAAGAAGAATATAAATAATTAAATTATTTGTTTTTTTCTTTACATTAATTGATTTTTATTTATTTTTTAAATTTTTGGAGGCCTTCAGATTTTTTCTTCTTTTTTTAAATTAAATTATTTGATGTTTTCTATAAATTAATTGATTTTTATTTATTCATTTTTTTATATTGTTGGAGGCCTTCAGAAATTTAAAAAATAAAAATAAAAAAACTATTTAAATTATTTGAGTTTTTTTTTAATATATATTTGATTGTTTTAAACATTTTTTTAAATATCCTGGAACTGGCCTAGGGAGAACCCAGGAAACTATCTATTTTTATTTTATATAGAAAACATCAAAAAAATGGAGGCCTCCAGAAATTTTAAAAAAATCATTGTTTTTTTGATTTATTTATTTATTTATTTAATATCCTGGAACTGGCCCAGGGAGAACCCGGGAAACTATTATTCAGGGCCTTGGGCGACACATAGGCCCAATTCTTCCCTCTTACCCCCCCCCCCCCCCGAGAATAGCATACTGTGGATGGACGAAATCCATCTCGCACCACCTGACAAACCCTGGGTTCTGATTCGATTCCTCTGTAAATACCAACAATCCTTCGGGTTTCAACCATAGTTTCAAAGGTCCATCCACGTCCATAGGTGTCCTTTGCAGCTTAAAAATAGATGGCAGTGGTTTAGATGGGGTTTGTTCCATTTACCAGGGCCATCCATTTTTCCGAAAGGCCACCTACGCCGTCTGGGAGTTGGTTTCCCTCTTGACGTCCCCTGAAACCGCTGCGAGGTACCGGAGGCCACAGGCTCGCTGCTGCTGCGCCTAAGCCCCGGCTTCGGGCCCGGCATGATGGAGCCGGATGAGGCGAGCGACAGCTCCGGTGATTCCAGGGAAAACGGGTGAGGTGCCATAGGTGTCCTTTTTGGTTGTTTTGCTGGAAAAGTAGCTGGCCCTGGTTGACCTGGGGGGTGTAAAATTCTGGCAGGGCCATCTATGCCCCCTAAAAGGACACCTATGTGAGGTGTTCTTTGGATCGACGAGTTCCACTCGAACAAGAATAAGCAAGGATACATGCTCACAAGCTTTGAACAACTGAGAATTGATTTCCCATTCCAGCAAAATGCTAGAGCGGGGGGCCCTCTGTGCATTTTAAAGCGTGCTTTGTTGCCCATGCCTGGGACGTTGAAAGCTGTGCCTGGGTGTTGAACACTGCTTGTACTTGTGCCTAGATTGTTGACAGCTGCGCCTGGGTTATTACAGTAACTGCTGTGAGCTGTTGACCAGTGTGCCTGGTGATAATGATACGGCGCCCTGACTATTGAAAGCTTGGCCTGGGCTGTTGAAAACGATGTTTGGGATGTTGACGGCCGTGGCTGGGCGGTTGCCCGCTGCTGGGCGGCTGCCTGCTGCGCCTGGGATGTTGAAAGCTGTGCCCGGGCTGTCCAGAGCTGCAGGAGTGATATCGGTGCCTGGGCGGTTGGCTGTTGTACTTGATGTTGAAGGTGCTTGGGTTGTGGACTGTGCCTGGGCTGTTACAAGCTGTGCCTCGGATGTTGACGCTGTGGCTCAGTTTTCTGCTGCGCATCGGATGTTGATTGCCTGCGCTCGTTGTTGACAGCCGTGCGCGCATGGGTTGTTGGAAAGCGCCTGGGCGGAAGCTGTGCTTGTGCTTGGGCTGTAAACAGCTGTGGCTGCGGAAAGCTTCAGCTGCTCAATGTCTAGGCTGCGGCCTGGCCCACTGGAAAGCTGTGCCTGGGCTGCACCGGGGTGTCGCAGGCTGTGCCTGGGCTTTTACCAGCTGCGCCTGGCATGTTCGCGCGCAAGCAGATGTTCAACCAAGCATCCGCCGACGTGGCAAGGTTGGCTTGGGTGGCCATCTGCGCCTGGAAACACCGCTACCTTGTGCTGACGTTTTTCAGGAAAGACAAGGGAGACGCAATGTTGGGGGTCCAAAGGCACATCCATGTCGCACTGTACCAGTCATCCCACTCACCATAGTTATCAGCCCCTATTTGAGACGCGCCCAAATCGGACCGAAGGCCCGGCATGTGCCGTGGCTCTTCGAAGCCAAAGATCCGGAGCCGCTGGTGCGGGGAGGCGCTGTGCGCTTTGCACAGGCGGCGCCGGAGCAAGGGGCGCTGCTGGTCTTTCCAGGCGCAAGTGGACTGCTTGGAAAAGGGGTGGGACGGATGAACACATAAATGCATGTAAGACATATACTTAGGTTTTGGTGCCTTTTCGTGAAGAATCCTAGGTCTATGGGGGTTACCCTATATATACTTTACAGCCTCCGGCTCAGTCCGCCGACATTGTCCTCTCCCTTTTCTCCTTCTTCCTCTCTCCCTTGTCTCCCTTGTGTGTTCTGTCGTCCTCTCTCCCTCCCTCTGCTCCCCATCCTCCCCATCCCCCCAAGCCTCTCTCTCCCCAATCGCCCTCTCTCGTATGTATGTATGCATGTATATATGTATGTATGTATGTAATGTAATGTAATGCAATGTAATGTAATGCAATGCAATGCAATGTAATGTAATGTAGTGTAATGTAATGTAATGCAATGCAATGCAATGTAATGTAATGTAATGTAATGTAATGTAATGTAATGTAATGTAATGTAATGTATGTGTGTAATGTATGTATGTATGTATGTATGTATGCATGCATGTAATGTAATGTAATGTAATGTAATGTAATGTAATGTAATGTAATGTAGTGTAATGTATGTAATGTATGTATGTATGTAATGTATGTATGTATGTATGTATGTATGTATGTATGTATGTATGTATGTATGTATGTATGTATGTATGTATATATGTATATATGTATGTATGTATGTATGTATGTATGTATGTATGTATGTATGTATGTATGTATGTATGTATGTATGTATGTATGTATGTATGTATGTATGTATGTATGTATGTATGTATGTAATGTATGTATGTATGTATGTATGTATGTATGTATGTATGTATGTATGTAATGTATGTATGTATGTGTATGTATGTATGTATGTATGTATGTATGTATGTATGTATGTATGTATGTATGTATGTATGTATGTATGTATGTATGTATGTATGTAATGTATGTATGTATGTATGTATGTATGTATGTATGTATGTATGTATGTATGTATGTATGTATGTACGTATGTATGTATGTATGTGTATGTATGTATGTATGTGTGTATGTATGTAATGTATGTATGTATGTATGTATGTATTTATGTATGTATGTATGTATGTATGTATGTATGTATGTATGTATGTATGTATGTATGTATGTATGTATGTATGTATGTATGTATGTATGTATGTATGTATGTATGTATGTAATGTATGTATGAATGAATGTATGTATGTATGTATGTATGTATGTATGTATGTATGTATGTATGTATGTATGTATGTATGTATGTATGTATGTATGTATGTATGTATGTATGTATGTATGTATGTATGTATGTATGTATGTATGTATGTATGTGTGTATGTATGTAACGTGTATGTATGTATGTAACGTGTATGTATGTATGTATGTATGTATGTAATGTATGTATGTATGTATGTATGTATGTATGTATGTATGTATGTATGTATGTATGTATGTATGTATGTATGTATGTATGTATGTATGTATGTATGTATGTATGTATGTATGTATGTATGTATGTATGTATGTGTGTATGTAATGTATGTATTATGTATGTATGTATGTAATGTATGTATGTATGTATGTATGTATGTATGTATGTAATGTATGTATGTATGTATGTATGTATGTATGTATGTATGTACATGTATGTATGTATGTATGTATGTATGTATGTATGTATGTATGTATGTATGTACGTACGTATGTATGTATGTAATGTATGTAATGTAATGTAATGTAATGTAATGTAATGTAATGTAATGTATGTAATGTAATGTAATATAATGTAA
>CAUJNA010003373.1:491299-503799 GCA_963377175.1 Effrenium voratum | reverse complement strand
CTCTATCCTCTCTTAGGTATCCGACACGCCGAACAATGTCGGCGGATATATATATATATATATGTACATCGATGCATATGCAGACATGATCTTGAGCACTAAAAAAGGTGCCGGACATAGTAGCAAGATTAGAAAGCTGCCCCTTTCGAGCATTTTCAGAGGCCCCTTATAGTAACCATCTTGTTAAGGACAGTTCAGAGACGGCCATCATTTGTCCTTTGAAGTGATGAAGGTCATGTCTGGATGGGAATAAACCCTGAACTGCCTCTCTCCCCCCAAACACAGCGCCCTCCAAACCACCAAGCAGCTTGAAGAAAGGCATGTTGTTTTGGGCCCGTGAATCGGGTTGGGGGGGGCTAACATCCTGAGATGGAGGCTGGCTGTCCCACAGCGTGGCCCCGGGCCGCGGTTCATCGCCGCGGATCTCCTTCGCCTCCAACTGGGACCTGCCGACGGAGGAAAGCGAGGAGTGAGGGAAGCCGCTGGGCTTTCTCAGTGGCCAAAGGGCACATGGCCAGGGGCACTTTTGTTTTTCGTTTTTTGTTTTGAGGGGGGGAAGTCAGAAAGCCATGCTCATCTGTGGAGACCGGGAAAGTTCGTGGTTTTTTTCCATGCCGTCAAAAGAAAGCCCAGTCGGGCGAGCAGAAGCTGCAGACGCATCCCAAATGTCAGCCTGAGCATGGTGGAGTATGGTTTGCTCCAGATGGCCATTTTTCGTGTGAGCCAAGCGGATCTTCATGTGAAGGTAGGGATGGAACAGGGCAGCCATTTTCCACATCCATGAGAGGTCAAACCACATCAACACAGCACTGGTCGGGGGTGCGTATTTCAGAGCGCCCAAACGCAACAGAACCCCAATTGTCTTGCGGATGCGGACTGATCACTGCTCAGAGCGAAAGGCGCATGGCGCACCAAATTGAGGCGGTTGGTCTGACCGCTTGACCCTCCGAGCGTGGCATGGCGAACGGAATGACGTTGCAGCAAGAACTCTCCCCCCCCCCCCAAAGAAAAAAATGCCCTCAATGTTGACCCCAACTGTCAAAGCCTCAATCATCAGAGACGGCTTTGTGTGGACAAATCGTTGTTTGCATAAAACGCGCTGAGATGAATGACAGGGGGGGTCGGCATTCAGGCCATTGCTGGAAGAGGGCTTACATAGGAAGGGATCATGTTTCTGGATCCGGGTATCCGGTGGGGCTTTTTCTTCTGCCCCCCAAAAGCCTCCTGAGGCCGGTCGGCTTCTGAAATGGGCGAGGCAAGTTTGGGGACGGAGCGAAGATCCCCCCCCACCGCGCGGGTGCCGGGATTGGGCAGATGGGTTTGCGCCCCCCCTTTTGCGACTCTCAAATGGGTAACCTCCAAATTGGTGGGTGCACCTTGAACAGAGGGGCAGATTGGCGTGCCTGCGAAAACCCTCGGAAGGCGCCCAACCCCGGACCCAAATGGCACCAGACTGGAAGGGGCCTGCAGACTTGCCACACGAGAGGCACAGCTTTCTCCGATCTCTGGGGCCAACGCGCCGAGCCTGGCGGCGAAATGGGAAATATTGGGAAATGGTTGGTTGGCACAAAACCAAAGTTAAAGAGAGGACATCCAGTTGCTGACGGGCTCCCCGCCACTGCGCCACGGCCGGGCCGGCGTATGACAGCGGGGCAAATGGGCTAATGCGCCCGCTGGGGGACGAGAGGAAGCGTTCAGTTCTGCGCTTGTGGCCTCCTCCAGTCATTCGGGGTGCAGGAGTTCGTCTCCTTGCAACTAAATCCATGTTGGCCCCGCTTTTCGTTTTGTTCTTTGAGTTGGTCAAAGGGAAACCAACGGGACACCATCCACTTCGGGGTTTTGGAGACAGCAAAGAACCTGAAACAGCGCCTGCCAAGCTGCCGAGGGTCCGATAGTCGACTGTCAGACCTGCCGTCAGACCCGCCAGCGAGCGGCAAAGCGAGTCGCTTTCTGAGATCGGAATGGAGCATGCCCTCTGGCGAATCAACTCCTAACACGACGTCATGTTCGAGCATGGCTCTTTTTCGGTATAAAAAAGCAGGGACGCATCGGATCCTTGGAAGTGAAATATATTTGGAACATGTCAAAACTAGGGGCCCCTGCAGCTGGCAGCCTGCCTTGCTGCATGCTTCGAGTGGTCGCTGAAGAGTAGGTAACGAGAAGACCATGTGAGATGCAAAGTGACAAAGTGAATTAAAGATGATCGATGTCCCTGCTTTGCTTTGCTTGTTTCTCTTCTTTTGAATCGGTGAATCGAACCTTCTCTGCCACGCTTGCCTAGCTCCGATTATACACAAACACACACGTTTGCTTCACCGTTCCCGAGTACTGGAGTTCTGGTTCATCTGACCCACTCAATTTTGCGTTCAGGTGATCCTCCATTGGCAGTTTGGTGGTTTGGAGGGCTTAAATGGGGGCAACCACTGGGAAGCATCGGCAATCCAAAATACCATTGAGGAGTTAGCTGACAAGTCTGCGCGCAAGGGGATCCCTAGGTTGGTGAATCCTGTTCTCCTTCCTCTTCTTTCTTTCGTTTGGGTTCCGTGCCCTCAGTGCAGGGCGAGCTCAACAGCAGATCAATGGGTGCCGACCGGTCGCGCGTCTTATTTTCCGAAGGGCGTGCCACATGAATCCGTGAATTCTGAATCTCAGAGAGCCAAAGAGCTCCGTCTCGCAGTTGAGCGGGTTTGGTTGAAGGAAAAACCATGCTCATCTGCGGAGACTGGGAAGGTTTGTGGCTTCCATGCCGCTGTCAAAGAAGCCCTGTCGGGCGAGCCGAAGCTGCAGACGCATCCCAAATGTCAGCCTGAGCAGCAGTATTTTTTTTTGGTGTGTGAAGGTCATAGGGATGGAACAGGGCAGCCATTTTCCACATCCATGAGAGGTCAAACCACATCAACATAGCACTGGTTGGGGGTGCTTATTTCAGTTCGCCCAAACGCAACAGAACCCCAATTGTCTTGCGGATGCGGACTGATCACTGCTCAGAGCGAAAGGTGCATGGCGCACCAAATTGAGGCGGTTGGTCTGACCGCTTGACCCTCCGAGCGTGGCATGGCGAACGGAATGACGTTGCAGCAAGAACTCTCCCCCCCCCCCCAAAGAAAAAAATGCCCTCAATGTTGACCCCAACTGTCAAAGCCTCAATCATCAGAGACGGCTTTGTGTGGACAAATCGTTGTTTGCATAAAACGCGCTGAGATGAATGACAGGGGGGGTCGGCATTCAGGCCATTGCTGGAAGAGGGCTTACATAGGAAGGGATCATGTTTCTGGATCCGGGTATCCGGTGGGGCTTTTTCTTCTGCCCCCCAAAAGCCTCCTGAGGCCGGTCGGCTTCTGAAATGGGCGAGGCAAGTTTGGGGACGGAGCGAAGATCCCCCCCCACCGCGCGGGTGCCGGGATTGGGCAGATGGGTTTGCGCCCCCCCTTTTGCGACTCTCAAATGGGTAACCTCCAAATTGGTGGGTGCACCTTGAACAGAGGGGCAGATTGGCGTGCCTGCGAAAACCCTCGAAAGGCGCCCAACCCCGGACCCAAATGGCACCAGACTGGAAGGGGCCTGCAGACTTGCCACACGAGAGGCACAGCTTTCTCCGATCTCTGGGGCCAACGCGCCGAGCCTGGCGGCGAAATGGGAAATATTGGGAAATGGTTGGTTGGCACAAAACCAAAGTTAAAGAGAGGACATCCAGTTGCTGACGGGCTCCCCGCCACTGCGCCACGGCCGGGCCGGCGTATGACAGCGGGGCAAATGGGCTAATGCGCCCGCTGGGGGACGAGAGGAAGCGTTCAGTTCTGCGCTTGTGGCCTCCTCCAGTCATTCGGGGTGCCGGAGTTCGTCTCCTTGCAACTAAATCCATGTTGGCCCCGCTTTTCGTTTTGTTCTTTGAGTTGGTCAAAGGGAAACCAACGGGACACCATCCACTTCGGGGTTTTGGAGACAGCAAAGAACCTGAAACAGCGCCTGCCAAGCTGCCGAGGGTCCGATAGTCGACTGTCAGACCTGCCGTCAGACCCGCCAGCGAGCGGCGAAGCGAGAGAGTCGCTTTTTGAGATGCGACAATCGAGCATCGGAATGGAGCATGCCCTCTGGCGAATCAACTCCTAACACGACGTCATGTTCGAGCATGGCTCTTTTTCGGTATAAAAAGCAGGGACGCATCGGATCCTTGGAAGTGAAATATATTTGGAACATGTCAAAACTAGGGGCCCCTGCAGCTGGCAGCCTGCCTTGCTGCATGCTTCGAGTGGTCGCTGAAGAGTAGGTAACGAGAAGACCATGTGAGATGCAAAGTGACAAAGTGAATTAAAGATGATCGATGTCCCTGCTTTGCTTTGCTTGTTTCTCTTCTTTTGAATCGGTGAATCGAACCTTCTCTGCCACGCTTGCCTAGCTCCGATTATACACACACACACACACACGTTTGCTTCACCGTTCCCGAGTACTGGAGTTCTGGTTCATCTGACCCACTCAATTTTGCGTTCAGGTGATCCTCCAGTGGCAGTTTGGTGGTTTGGAGGGCTTAAATGGGGGCAACCACTGGGAAGCATCGGCAATCCAAAATACCATTGAGGAGTTAGCTGACAAGTCTGCGCGCAAGGGGATCCCTAGGTTGGTGAATCCTGTTCTCCTTCCTCTTCTTTCTTCCGTTTGGGTTCCGTGCCCTCAGTGCAGGGCGAGCTCAACAGCAGATCAATGGGTGCCGACCGGTCGCGCGTCTTATTTTCCGAAGGGCGTGCCACATGAATCCGTGAATTCTGAATCTCAGAGAGCCAAAGAGCTCCGTCTCGCAGTTGAGCGGGTTTGGTTGAAGGAAAAACCATGCTCATCTGCGGAGACTGGGAAGGTCTGTGGCTTCCATGCCGCTGTCAAAAGAAGCCCTGTCGGGCGAGCCGAAGCTGCAGACGCATCCCAAATGTCAGACTGAGCAGCAGTAATTATTTTTTTTGGTGTGTGAAGGTCATAGGGATGGAACAGGGCAGCCATTTTCCACATCCATGAGAGGTCAAACCACATCAACATAGCACTGGTTGGGGGTGCTTATTTCAGAGCGCCCAAACGCAACAGAAACCCAAATGTCTTGCGGATGCGGACTGATCACTGCTCAGAGCGAAAGGCGCATGGCGCACCAAATTGAGGCGGTTGGTCTGACCGCTTGACCCTCCGAGCGTGGCATGGCGAACGGAATGACGTTGCAGCAAGAACTCTCCCCCCCCCCCAAAGAAAAAAATGCTCTCAATGTTGACCCCAACTGTCAAAGCCTCAATCATCAGAGACGGCTTTGTGTGGACAAATCGTTGTTTGCATAAAACGCGCTGAGATGAATGACAGGGGGGGTCGGCATTCAGGCCATTGCTGGAAGAGGGCTTACATAGGAAGGGATCATGTTTCTGGATCCGGGTATCCGGTGGGGCTTTTTCTTCTGCCCCCCAAAAGCCTCCTGAGGCCGGTCGGCTTCTGAAATGGGCGAGGCAAGTTTGGGGACGGAGCGAAGATCCCCCCCCACCGCGCGGGTGCCGGGATTGGGCAGATGGGTTTGCGCCCCCCCTTTTGCGACTCTCAAAGAACAGAGGGGCAGATTGGCGTGCCTGCGAAAACCCTCGGAAGGCGCCCAACCCCGGACCCAAATGGCACCAGACTGGAAGGGGCCTGCAGACTTGCCACACGAGAGGCACAGCTTTCTCCGATCTCTGGGGCCAACGCGCCGAGCCTGGCGGCGAAATGGGAAATATTGGGAAATGGTTGGTTGGCACAAAACCAAAAGTTTTAAAGAGAGGACATCCAGTTGCTGACGGGCTCCCCGCCACTGCGCCACGGCCGGGCCGGCGTATGACAGCGGGGCAAATGGGCTAATGCGCCCGCTGGGGGACGAGAGGAAGCGTTCAGTTCTGCGCTTGTGGCCTCCTCCAGTCATTCGGGGTGCCGGAGTTCGTCTCCTTGCAACTAAATCCATGTTGGCCCCGCTTTTCGTTTTGTTCTTTGAGTTGGTCAAAGGGAAACCAACGGGACACCATCCACTTCGGGGTTTTGGAGACAGCAAAGAACCTGAAACAGCGCCTGCCAAGCTGCCGAGGGTCCGATAGTCGACTGCCAGACCTGCCGTCAGACCCGCCAGCGAGCGGCGAAGCGAGAGAGTCGCTTTTTGAGATGCGACAATCGAGCATCGGAATGGAGCATGCCCTCTGGGAAATCAACTCCTAACATGACGTCATGGTGGAGCAGGGCTTTTTTCGGTATAAAAAGCAGGGACGCATCGGATCCCTTGGAAGTGAAATATATTTGGAACATGTCAAAACTAGGGGCCCCCTGCAGCTGGCAGCCTGCCTTGCTGCATGCTTCGAGTGGTCGCTGAAGAGTAGGTAACGAGAAGACCATGTGAGATGCAAAGTGACAAAGTGAATCACAGATGATCGATGTCCCTACTTTGCTTTGCTTGTTTCTCTTCTTTTGAATCGGCGAATCGAACCTTCTCTGCCACGCTTGCCTAGCTCCGATTATACACACACACACACACACGTTTGATTCACCGTTCCCGAGTACTGGAGTTCTGGTTCATCTGACCCACTCAATTTGGCGTTCAGGTGGTCCTCCATTGGCAGTTTGGTTGTTTGGAGGGCTTAAATGGGGGCAACCAGTGGGAAGCATCGGCAATCCAAAATACCATTGAGGAGTTAGCTGACAAGTCTGCGCGCAAGGGGATCCCTAGGTTGGTGAATCCTGTTCTCCTTCCTCTTCTTTCTTCCGTTTTGGTTCCGTGCCCTAAGTGCAGGGCGAACTCAACAGCAGATCAATGGGTGCCGACCGGTCACGCGTCTTATTTTCCGAAGGGCGTGCCACATGAATCCGTGAATTCCGAATCTCAGAGAGCCAAAGAGCTCCGTCTCGCAGTTGAGCGGGTTTGGTTGAAGGAAAAACCATGCTCATCTGCGGAGACTGGGAAGGTCTGTGGCTTCCATGCCGCTGTCAAAAGAAGCCCTGTCGGGCGAGCCGAAGCTGCAGACGCATCCCAAATGTCGTAATTATTTTTTTTGGTGTGTGAAGGTCATAGGGATGGAACAGGGCAGCCATTTTCCACATCCATGAGAGGTCAAACCACATCAACATAGCACTGGTTGGGGGTGCTTATTTCAGAGCGCCCAAACGCAACAGAAACCCAAATGTCTTGCGGATGCGGACTGATCACTGCTCAGAGCGAAAGGCGCATGGCGCACCAAATTGAGGCGGTTGGTCTGACCGCTTGACCCTCCGAGCGTGGCATGGCGAACGGAATGACGTTGCATGAAGAACTCTCCCCCCCCCCCCAAAGAAAAGAGACGGCTTTGTGTGGACAAATCGTTGTTTGCATAAAACGCGCTGAGATGAATGACAGGGGGGGTCGGCATTCAGGCCATTGCTGGAAGAGGGCTTACATAGGAAGGGATCATGTTTCTGGATCCGGGTATCCGGTGGGGCTTTTTCTTCTGCCCCCCAAAAGCCTCCTGAGGCCGGTCGGCTTCTGAAATGGGCGAGGCAAGTTTGGGGACGGAGCGAAGATCCCCCCCCACCGCGCGGGTGCCGGGATTGGGCAGATGGGTTTGCGCCCCCCCTTTTGCGACTCTCAAATGGGTAACCTCCAAATTGGTGGGTGCACCTTGAACAGAGGGGCAGATTGGCGTGCCTGCGAAAACCCTCGGAAGGCGCCCAACCCCGGACCCAAATGGCACCAGACTGGAAGGGGCCTGCAGACTTGCCACACGAGAGGCACAGCTTTCTCCGATCTCTGGGGCCAACGCGCCGAGCCTGGCGGCGAAATGGGAAATATTGGGAAATGGTTGGTTGGCACAAAACCAAAAGTTTTAAAGAGAGGACATCCAGTTGCTGACGGGCTCCCCGCCACTGCGCCACGGCCGGGCCGGCGTATGACAGCGGGGCAAATGGGCTAATGCGCCCGCTGGGGGACGAGAGGAAGCGTTCAGTTCTGCGCTTGTGGCCTCCTCCAGTCATTCGGGGTGCCGGAGTTCGTCTCCTTGCAACTAAATCCATGTTGGCCCCGCTTTTCGTTTTGTTCTTTGAGTTGGTCAAAGGGAAACCAACGGGACACCATCCACTTTGGGGTTTTGGAGACAGCAAAGAACCTGAAACAGCGCCTGCCAAGCTGCCGAGGGTCCGATAGTCGACTGTCAGACCTGCCGTCAGACCCGCCAGCGAGCGGCGAATCGAGTCGCTTTTTGAGATGCGACAATCGAGCATCGGAATGGAGCATACCCTCTGGGAAATCAACTCCTAACATGACGTCATGGTGGAGCAGGGCTTTTTTCGGTATAAAAAAGCAGGGACGCAGGAAGTGAAATATATTTGGAACATGTCAAAACTAGGGCCCCCTGCAGCTGGCAGCCTGCCTTGCTGCATGCTTCGAGTGGCCACTGAAGAGTAGGTAACGAGAAGACCATGTGAGATGCAAAGTGACAAAGTGAATCACAGATGATCGATGTCCCTACTTTGCTTTGCTTGTTTCTCTTCTTTTGAATCGGTGAATCGAACCTCTCTGCCATGCTTGCCTAGCTCCGATATATATATATATATACATATATCTCTATATATATACACACACACGTTTGATTCACCGTTCACGAGTACTGGAGTTCCGGTTCATCTGACCCACTGAATTTTGCGTTCAGGTGATCCTCCATTGGCAGTTTGGTTGTTTGGAGGGCTTAAATGGGGGCCAACCAGTGGGAAGCATCGGCAATCCAAAATACCATTGAGGAGTTAGCTGACAAGTCTGCACACAAGGGGATCCCTAGGCTGGTGCATCCTGTTCTCCTTCCTCTTCTTTCTCCCGTTTTGGTTCCGTGCCCTAAGTGCTGGGCGAACTCAACAGCAGATCAATGGGTCCCGACCGGTCGCGCGTCTTATTTTCCGAAGGGCGTGCCACATGAATCCGTGAATTCCGAATCTCAGAGAGCCAAAGAGCTCCGTCTCGCAGTTGAGCGGGTTTGGTTGAAGGCAAAAACGGGGGGAGGTGGGGCAAACTGCACAACAACACCTGGTTCTGACGTATCGAGCTGCTGGTTTGCTGCTGGTTCCCGACGAATTGCTTCAGTCGAGTTCTGTCAAGTTGGGGAGCACATTGGGTGGGAACACTAGGTTAGGACGTGTTTTGAATGGCAGTTTTCTTTTTCTGCGGGTGGTGTTTCATTGTTGTTTTTTGTAAGCTGCCATTGGCAGCCCCTTTCCAGCATTCGTTCGGTCGTTGGAGCCCGGTCAGAATGCCGGTGGTAGTGCCAGACCGGAGGGGGCCCGGCGCCAGGGCTCGTCTTTTTCTTTCTTCGAATTGAATCTGCCATTCTGGTCAACCATGCTTTTCAAGAATCAGAGATCCGTCTTTCAAGCTGTTCTTTTTCAATGTTTGTCACAGCTTGCTGGAAATCGGACGTTCTGTTTTCCCGTTGTTTCTTCTTGGGAGGTTCTCGAAGTTTTCTGGAAATCGGATGATCCGTCTTTCTGTTGCTTTTTGTTGGGGAAATCGAATGATCCGTTTTTCTGTTGTTTCTTTTTGGGCGGTTTTGGAAGTTTGCTGGAAATTGAATGATCCGGTTTTTTTCTGTTGCTTTTTGTTGAGCGGTTTTCAAAGTTTTCTATTGTTTCTTCTTGGGCGGCTCTCGAAGCTTGCGGGAAATCAAATGATGTGTTTTGTCTCTGGGCGGTTTGTAAAGTTTTCTGGAAATCGGATGATCCGTTTTTCTGTTAAGTCTTCTGGAGATCAGATGATCGTTGTTTCGTCTTGGGCGGTTTTCGATGCTTGGAAACCGGATGATCAGCTTTTCTGTTGCTTTTCTTTGAGGGTTTTCAAAGTTTTCTGGACATCGGATGATCCGTCTTTCTGTTGCTTTTTGTTGAGCAGTTTCAACGTTTTCTGGAAATCAAATGATCCGTCTTTCTGTTGCTTTTTGTTGAGCGGTTTTCACAGTTTTCTGGAAATTGAATGATCCGTTTTCCTGTTGTTTCTTTTTGGGTGGTTTTCTAAGTTTCTGGACATCGGATGGTCCCGTTGTTTCGTTTGGGCGGTTTTCAATCTTTTCTGAAATCGGATGATCCGTCTTTCAGTTGCTTTTTTTCTTTCTTTATGAGCGGTTTTCAAAGTCTTCTGGAAATCGGATGATTATTTTTCCTGTTGTTTCGTTTGGGCGGATTTCAATCTATTCTGGAAATCGGATAATCCGTTTTCTGTTTCGTTTTTTGAGCGGATTTCAAAGTCTTGTGGAAATCGGATGATCCGTTTTCCTGTTGTTTCGTCTTGGGGCAGATTTTAATGTTTTCTGGAAATCGGATGATCCGTTTTTCTGATGCTTTTTTGAGCGGTTTTCGAAGTTTTCTGGAAATCGGAGGATCCGTTTTTCTTTTGTTTCGTCTTGGGCGGTTCTCGAAGTTTTTTCGAGTTCGGATGATCCGTTTTTTTCTGTTGCCTTTGTTTGAGGGGTTTTTGAAGTTTTCTGGAAATCGGATGTTCCTTTTTTGCCTGTTGGTTCTTCTTGGCCAGCTGTCAAAGTCTTTTTTGGAAATCTGATGATCCACTTTCTGTTCTTCTTTGTTGAGCGGCTTTCAAAGTCTTCTGGAGATCGGATGATCCGTTTTGCTGTTGTTTCTTCTTGGGCGGTTTTCAAACATTTCTGGAACTGTTGCAATATTTTCAGCGGTTTTCAATGTCTTCTGGAAGTCGGACGATCCGTTTTACAGTTGTTTTGTTTTGGGCGGTTTTCGAAGTTTTCTGGAGATCGGATGATCCGTCTTTCTGTTGCTTTTTGTTGAGCGGTTTTCAAAGCCTTCTGGAAATTGAATGATCCGTCTTTCTGTTGCTTTTTGTTGAGCGGATTTCAAAGTCTTGTGGAAATCGGATGATCCGTTTTCCTGTTGTTTCGTCTTGGGCAGATTTTAAGGTTTTCTGGAGATCGGATGATCCATCTTTATGTTGCTTGTTGTGGACAGGTTTTTAAAGTCTTCTGGAACTCGGATTATCCTTTTTCTGTTGTTGCTTCTTGGCCAGTTTTAAAAGTTGTTTTTTTAGAATTCGGATGATCCATCTTTCTGTTGCTTTTTGTTGAGCGGTTTTCAAAGTCGTCTGGAAATCGGATGATTTGTTTTCCTGTTGTTTCTTCTTGGGCGATTTTCAATCATTTCTGGAACTGTTGCTCTTTTTTGAGCGGTTTTCAATGTCTTCTGCAAATCGGATGATTTGTTTTCCAGTTGTTTCTTCTTGGGCGATTTTCAATCATTTCTGGAACTGTTGCTCTTTTTTGAGCCGTTTTCAAAGTTTTCTGGAAATCGAATGATGCGTCTTTCTGGTGCTGTTTGTTGAGCGGTTTTCAATGTCTTCTCGAAATCGAATGATCCGCTTTTCTGTTGTTTCTTCTTGGGCGGTTTTCAAAGTCTTTTGGAAATCGGATTGATTGTTTTCTTGTTGTTTCTTCTTAGGCGGTTTTTGTAGATTTCTGGACATCGGATGATCCGTTTTCTTGTCGTGTCTTTTTCGGCGGTTTTCTTGAGCGGTTTTCAAAGTCTTCTGGAAATCGAATGATCCGTCGTTCTGTTGCTTTTTTTTTTGAGCGGTTTTCAAAGTCTTTTTGGAAATCGAATGATCCGTCTTTCTGTTGCTTTTTCAATTTTGTTGAGCGGTTTTCAAAGTGTTCTGGAAATCGAATGATCCGTCTTTCTGTTGCTTTTTGTTGAGCAGTTTTCAAAGTCTTCTGGAAGTCGAATGATCCGTCTTTCTGGTGCTTTTTGTTAAGCGGTTGTCAAAGTCTTCTGGAAATCGAATGATCCGTCTTTCTGTTGCATTTTGTTGAGCGGTTTTCAAAGTCTTCTGGAATTCGAATGATCCCTCTTTCTGTTTCTTTTTGTTGAGCAGTTTTCAAAGTCTTCTGGAAATCGAATGATCCGTCTTTCTGTTGCTTTTTGTTGAGCGGTTTTCAAAGTCTTCTGGAAATCGAATGATCCGTCTTTCTGTTGCTTTTTGTTGGAAATCAAATGATACGTCTTTCTGTTGCTTTTTCAAGTTTGTTGATCGGTTTTCAAAGTCTTCTGGAAATCGAATGATCCGTCTTTCTGTTGCTTGTTGTTGAGCGGTTTTCAAAGTCTTCTGGAAATCGAATGATCCGTCCTTCTGTTGCTTTTTGTTGAGCAGTTTTTAAAGTCTTCTGGACATCGAATGATCCGTCTTTCTGTTGCTTTTTGTTGAGCGGTTTTCAAAGTCTTCTGGAAATCAAATGATCCGTCTTTCTGTTACTTTCTATTAAACAATTTTCAATATTTTCTAGAAATCAAATAATCCGTCTTTCTATTACTTTTTCTTGAGCGGTTTTTCAAGTCTTTTTAACATCGAATGATCCGTCTTTCTGTTGCTTTTTCAATTTTGTTGAGCGGTTTTTAAGGTCTTCTGGAAATCGAATGATCCGTTTTCTTGTTGTTTCTTAGGCGGTTTTCGAAGTTTTCTGGACATCGGATGATCCGTTTTCCTGTCG
>CAUJNA010003373.1:441299-478799 GCA_963377175.1 Effrenium voratum | reverse complement strand
ACAACGTTAACAACACCAACACCAACAACCACAACACCAAGAAGAACAACAGTAACAACAAGAACGGCAAGAAGGACAAGCAACAACAACAGCAGCCACAACAGCAGCCAACAACAACCAACAACAGCCAACAACAACTGCAACCCCAACCACAACCTGCAACCATAACAACAACCACAACAACAATTGCAACCGCAGCCAAAACACACTACTAACAGCAGCAACAATACCAGCAGCAACAACAGCAAGCAACAACAAGCACCACCAACAACAACAAGAACAGCAGGGACAACAACAACACCAACAACAACAACAGCACCAACACCAACAACAACACCAACAACACCAACAACACCAACAACAACAACCCACCAACAACAACGACAACAACAACACAACAACACAACAAAACACCAAAACAACCAAACAACAACACAACAACAACGTCAACAACAACAACAACAGCCACAACAACAACCAACAACACCACCACCACCAACAACAACAACAGCAATAACAACTACAACCACAACCACAACCACAACAACAACCAACAACAACAACCGCAACAACCACAACAACCACAACAACAACCACAACAACCACAACAACCACAACAACCGCAACAACCACAACAACCACAACAACCACAACAACAACAGCAGCAGCAACAACAGCAACAACAACAACACCAACACCACCAACAACAACAACAACAACAATACCACCAGCAACAGCAGCAGCAACAACAACAATAACCAACGGCGGCCAACATCAACCGCAACAAAAACAACCAACAACAGCCAAAACCCCACACCCGCCAGCAAAATTAACACCAACGACAAAAACACAACAGCAACAACAACAACAGCAACAACAACAGCAACAACAACAGCAAGAGCACAAAATTGACAACAACAAAACAACAAAACAACAAAACAACAAGACAACAAAACAACAAGACAACAAAACAACAACGACAACAACAACAACAACAACAACAACAACAACAACAACAACAACAACAACAAAACAGCAAAACAGCAAAACAGCAAAACAACAAAACAACAAAACAACAACACAACAACAACAACGACGACAACAACAACAACAGCCACAACAATAACCAACAACACCACCAGCACCAACAACAACAATAACAACCACAACCACAACCGCAACCACAACAAGAACCAACAACAACAACCGCAACAACCACCACCACCACAACAACAACAACAACAACAACAGCCAACTACAACAACCAACTACACCCAACAACAACAACAACAACAACAACAACACCAACAACAACAACAACAACAACAACAACAACAACAACAAAAACAGCAGCAGCAGCAGCAGCAGCAGCAGCAGCAGCAGCAGCAGCAGCAGCAGCAGCAGCAGCAGCAGCAGCAGCAGCAGCAGCAGCAGCAACAAAATAGAACACCAAAATAACACCAACAACCTCAGCAGTAGCCGCGGCGGCGACGACGACGACAACGATGAGGACAACAACAAGACTAACAGCAAGGACAACAAGAATACTAAAAACAACAAGAAGAACAAGAAGAAACGCGGCAACGCCAATGACCCTGACACCGACACCGACACCGACAACGACGCGGCGACGACAGCAACCGCAACGGCGTCGTGAAGGCCACCGTCAACACCGACAGCGACGCGGACACCGGCACCACCACTACCACCACCAACAACAGCAACAGCAACGGCAACCGCAACAACAATCGCAGCCGCCGCGGAGGCAGCAGCAGCAGTAACAGTAGCGCCGCCAACAACAACGATAGCAAGCGCATACATCCCTTCCATCTTTTTGAAGGGTCTCACCAGCTCAACAACACCGTGGTGCCTGGGTTTGTTTGGCCAGGGCAGGGGCCCTGCAGGAAGCCATTGTGAAGTCAGCCTGTGAAGAGGAGTTCGCTCGTCTTCACTGTTGTTGGCATGTTTTCAGTGATTTTTTTGTTTTCTAGTTCTGTCCATTTTTAGACCCTGCTCGAGACAAAACAAATCGGCCAGCCTCTGAAACGGAGCCTCTGAATTCAGATTGGGGATCACTTGGCCGTCCGTTCCTTTTGTGTTCTTTTTGATGCTTGGCAGGACACTTTATTTGACCAATTTCATGCTAGGACACTTTGTTTGTACATTCTGCCTTCAAATCCCAAGTAAGTTTGTGTGTGTGTGTGAACTACAGGTTTGCTTGATTTATGGTCTGCGCGTCAAAATCTTATTGGGTTCACACTTGTTGCAATTGAGCTTGGCGACTTCTCCGACCAAAGGTCCTTCAGTTTCGCCTGCCATGGTTGAAGTGAGCCGTGGCTTTCCCACGTCCCACGTGGTGTGGAATCTGACTGGAGGTCCCCACGTTGTACCATTTTTCCCTAAAGAAGCAACCGTTTCATAAGTTCTATGTTAGCTGGTGGGAGGGTAGAGCCTACCTGACTTCACAAACCTGACGGGATAGACACATTTGCCCCTGAAAGTGATCTAGTTCTCATCAGGAACCAATCGAACTCAGAAAGGCTGGTTCACATGATTCGGCGAAAAACGGGAATCCTATCAACCACGGCTGTATAGCCCATGGCCCAATGGTTTCTGTTCTCAGTTTTCCCAGGCCACCAGATGGGTGTGGGTCCCATTCGACTCAGGCGCCTGCGCCAAGCGGGGCAGGTGGGCCCAGCACCTAGACTCCTAGACCCGGATCCACTCCGTTGAAATTTCCTGAGAATGGAGGGGTACCAGTCATCCGGGCGTGTCAAAGCTGAGGGGTGTGTGTGTGTGTGTTGGGTTTGCTTGGAAAGGAAACACGCATGAACCCCATTGGGGAGTTCCACTCGCCTTGTGCGATAACTTCCTCCGCTATGGAAATACGGCCACGCAGGCAGATGTCGGGTGATGTTCCACCTGGATCTAAGTGAGTTTTTCGAAAGCCAGACTTTCAAAAGCCGGGCTGTCCACTCCCAAAATTGGACAGAGGGTAAGACGCCGATTTTCTGCCCCAAAGGGCAGTTGCTTTTAGCTTTATCCATGATGAATCCCACAGGTGGTGGTTCTGCAAGAATAAAGCGCGTGTTGTTCTTTTCAGTTTTTGTTTTTTTTGGGGGGGGGCAGGGAACCATTTTGGGGTTGCTTTCAAGGAAGCAAAAAGGAAAGTCGTCGATTTTAGGCTTCCCCCCACGGCTACTGTGAGTATTTTGAGACCAGCTCCACGCGCAGTTGGCTTTTGGGCGGCATGTGGAACTGGGCAAGCCTTTGCCATTTTTGGCTGCGGAGGGCGTGTAAAAGAGCCCCTATCAGCCAGGATTGTCGGAAAGATTGTAAAATACTGTGAGACCAAAAGGCCGCTGGAACCCTGGTGGTTTATCAACAAGGCATTTGAGAGTTCTGCATGGACATGCAACTTTCCGGGCCCTTTTTTGTGAAGCGATCCACTCGATCGGAAGTGAGTTATTCTCGGGGTTGATTCCCCATTCTTTTCAGCCATCGTTCTTTTCAAACACCAGCTGTTTCCCCAGGGTTTTTGGTGGTTTTCTAGCAAGAAGGATCCCTGGAAATAATGTACATGAGTTACACCTAGAGTTATAGAAACAGTTGCCCGGAGCCATGAGGCATGGAGCCTTTTCCTGCTGCGCAGTGCCCCGCAGCTGCGGCTGTTTGTGGATGCACTCGGGCACAGCGCAGGGGCACCCAGCGATCGGGGCGGGGGGCGGGGTGAGGTGAGGTGGGGTTGGGCGTGTAAAATTCTTTGCTGCTTGGCCACCTTGTTTTGCATTGTGCTGCTTCTGCTTCTTGTTCTACTTGCTCTTCTCCTCCTTCTTATCATATTTTGAAGCTAGGGCATGGCGCCGTACTGGGAATGGAATCTATATGTCAGTATACAAACCTCAAGATATTCACATAATATATATATATATATACGTATACATATAACACATATATGTATACTTGTTAAAGCCTGAATGTGTAAACCTGTGATGTGAACGACTCGGCACAGTTGTAGTCCTTCCTATCTGGGGCAATGTGCTGTAGGCTCAAGGCCTTGTACCAAACAGCGGAGAGGGATGTGCATGTATTTGTACAGTGGCTTGTACTTAACACCCCCTCTCGGATTGTACAACTGTACACTCCGAATGCACTGCTAGCCTAATGTTTCAGGATGATGTAAGCCAGTGACTGATCTCATGTCAGTATCTGACTGTACAGCGGTGTCCCTCAGGTGTCGGCTGCTGTACCATCAAAACACTGTAACTGTACCTTCCCAAGTGTCCGGTGTGCCTCTTTAGGCAAGTACATGATGTACTCCTCAAATGCCTTCGCCCATGATCTTCTTCTTGTTCAACAACTTGTATCCTTGCTGTTGCGAAAGGATCACTGTTCTGTCCACTTCTTGCTGTATCCAATCTGTCCAGGAATCAAAGCCACGTTGTTGCCACTCAACTGTATGCCATGCTGCACGATGTGCTCAATGGCTCGTGCCTTCAATGGCTAGCTGATAGCCTGTACCGCAGCTCAAAGCCATCGAAAATCCAGCATGTATGTGGTCAAGCGGATCCTCTGTCTCCAAAACCTTCTGAATTGGAATAATGATGTGCTGGAGGACCATGTAATCCTTTGTCAGATTGTTATTATAATTCTTGTACAGGTTTGTGATGTGACCTTTCACCTTGTAAAGCGAACCCGATGCTTTTTCAATAGGTGACAAAGTCCATGTACAATCCTGATGTAACTGCAGGACTTGTCCAATGTAACCTCTGTTCAACAATGTAACCCTTTTCTTGGAAACCTTCTGAAACAGTTTATCCGTCTGTAGGCTGATCTTGTGCACAAGCTTGTGCTCCTGTCCGCCGTACTGTCCACACCCTCATGTATCAACCAACTGACGTATCCAAGGCAGTCATGTAGCCAGGGATCTTCTGTGCCTCATTCGGCTGAGTTGTGACAGTGGTTGTTATGAACGGTATTGCTCCACTGTAAGCGGAATCATCACCGTTGTGTAATTGTAAGGCTCATCCGGTGCAACCGGGATGTTACCATCGACCAGTTCCGATGTGAACCCTTCGGGCACTGTCATCGGGTCTTGTAAGCTCTGTGAGCCATCGATGTAAGGCTGAAGGCCTAGAGGCGCACTGTACACCGCAAATGTAAATGGCTGCAGCATGTACCAACACATTGTCAGAAACATGTACAGACTGTCGTGGAAAAGAGCATCCCAAAAGATGTAACAGAGGTAGTCGAAGCGGTTGTAGAAGCAAGGGTAGATCCAATGTTATGTATCTAACCCAAAAGTTTGTCTTGACTCCAGGGTAGGTGCATGGCTGTACCTAACCTAAAGCAAACCAATATGTGCCGGCCGTTTAGTTGTGAAACACACACGTGTGTGAACTGTGCAACTGTTGTTTAACATACTGCGCACACAGTGTGAGACTTGTTGTGCTGGGGCCTCACAGGCCAACGGTGCACATGTGCTTGTTGAGGATATCACAGCTGACAAGCTTTGTTAGTAAGTTTGCTGGATTGTCCTCTGGTCTTACTTTGTGCATTGTGATGATTTTGCTTTTGACAAGTTGCTGTATGAAGAGGTGTCGCAGCTCGATGTGCTTTGCTTTCTTTGATGTACCTTATCTCATTGCTATTGATTTTGCTGCGCTGCTGTCTGTGTGTATCCTTATGTTGGTGCGTACTTCAAATGCTTCTTTGATGAAGTTGCTGATGTAAAGGCTCTCCTGTGCTGCTGTGCCAATTGCGTACAGCTCTGATTCTGCTGATGAAAGTGCTATTGTTGCTTGTGTTCTGCTGCCATAGTGTATTGCTGCTCCAAAGAAGTATAACACAAATCCTGTTGTCGTGCTCTTCCTTGTTGTCTCGCAAGATGCCCAGTTGGTATGTCAATGTTGAGTGGAATTCGCTTGTCCGGTATCTGTATTTTTGGTCTTAGGTTGTGTCGCCTGTACCTTGTGCTTTTAAGGTACCTGATCATGTGCTTGAGCTTCTTGTTGTCAAACTGTGTTGGTGATTGTAGTGATCTTGCTAGTTCCTTTGCTCCATAGCTGATGTCTGGTCGTGTGTATGCTAGCCATTGTATCTTGCCAACAAGCCGCCTGTATTGCTTGTGTTGCTCGTGATCGAGTGGTTCATCTTCTGCTGTACCTTTCATGTGTGACACTCCTGGTGATGGTGCTGGGTTGCATGTAGTCATTCCTGACGATGTCGGTGTAGCTGCCTTTATGTGAGATGTTCCTGCCAAGGAAATGTATTATTGATGTCACCTGTGTGCCTCAATAGTACTTCCTTTTGTATTCTGCTGAACAGTGTGTTGACCATGTTTTGTACTCCTATGAATAGGGTGTTGTCTACATATATCATGATGTAGACTAGGCAGTCTTTTGACCTGTAAACATTGAATTCTATTGTGCATCTCCCAAGTTCAAGTGTGACTGTAAGGATGTGTGCAATGTGGTCTTGCCATTGTGTTGGTGATGATCTTAAACCGTAGATGGCTGTGTTCAGTCGCCACATTATGTGTCCGTTTTCTTCGTTGTAGAACTCGGGCGGTGGTCTCATTACCAAATTGTATGAGGTTGCTGCTGCATGTAGAAATGCAACACTCACATCTCTTGTGCAGACTGACCAGTTGTACACCAATGCCATTGTGAGAAGAACTGTCAGTATACAAAACAGTGGTGTACTGGCAAAGAGTAGATCGTGGTCTGTAACGGGTTCTGTGTAGCCTTTTGCTACAATTCGTGCTCGTACTTCGTTGTTCTTTTGCTTGAGGACCCATCTTGATTCAATGATGTTTGACCGTTGTTCTGGTGTCACGGTGTTGCCATCAATCTCTGTAAAGACTGATTGGTCTTTCATTGTTGTACCTCTTTCTTCATTCCTTGTGACACCAATTGTGGATCCAGGTCTTCTGTATCAGATAGGATCGGTTCCAGTAGAATTCTTTCATTTTGGACGTTCAAGTGATTGTTTTTCTGTAGTGGCGCGCTGTTGCTTGCCTGTACTGCCTTCTGCAATTGTGTCATCTCTTTCTCGTGTGTGTGTGGGGAGTGGCAGAAAACCCTGCCACCAACACTTTTTCTTCAGCAGGGGGCGCGGGCAGCATCGAAGGGACCTGCGCCAACGAAGACGCCCTTCTTTGCTGGTGAAATCCAACAGGACGCCGTTGGACGTACCTGCAATTGTGATGTTTGTGAATGTCCTTTTGGTCCCCTCCCTGAACCGCCGTTGCTTCCTTGATTCTCTGTTCAAGTAACTAGAGTGAAGCTGAGTGACCTGCGAGCCGAAACTTATCGCGCTCGAGACTCGTCAGTTGTACTCGAGACTCATCAGTTGTACTCGAGACTCATCAGTTGTACTCGAATGATCAGCACCCTCCCTTGGGAGTTGAAGTGTGACTACCCCTGCTTGGAGGAACCTCGGGTGTACCCATCGTGTGACCCGGGCCGGTTCGCCGGAAAATTTGACCTCAACGTTCATATCATAGTCCAGCGGAATTTCACGATTTAAGCAGGAACGAGGTTTCACTAAAGGGAAGACAGCCGTCAGATCATAATTAGCTAAGTCTCACAATTGCTGCTGTTGGCTGCATGACCGCGTGTTGATCTGTGCTTGGCTTGAACTTGCATTGACTTGCATCTTGTCGGATTCGATTTTCTCGAGATTGAGTTGTCGCGGTTTTGAGTTTGTTGTGCCACCATGTCTCGACGGGATGATCGTGACAGATCTAGAACTCGGCGCAGACAGGATAGGAGCCCATCTTCACCTCCTTGCAAAGCACGCAGACGTGATCAGGACGACACCTTGGTCTCGGACGGCATGGATTGGAACAACCTGATGACCTGGCAACACAATCCGAGCTACAACGCTCCCAATGCCTTTCCAATGACACAAAGCAACTACCAGCCGAATCCCTCGTCATCGCAGCTCTATCAGCACCCTGCGGTCAACTACATGATGCTGTTCCCTCCGGAACCTGCACCGGCGAGGGCCGTGAGGTCGATGATGCCGCCTCCTGGCCACGCACAAGTCCATCCTTCACAAACAACGACAGCGCCTGGCTATCCGGCCACGCTGCCAGTGCAGCCTCAGAAGGCATGGCTTACTCCACCGGAAGAGTGGCAACCTGGTGACGGCATGTTGGACAAGAACCAGCTCTACTCCTTCAGCCTGCCCATGACGGTCGCCATTACCCCACATAATACGCAACGGGATATGTCGGGCATGGACATCCGGGACGTTCGGTTGGTTCAGGTCATTCACGGTGGCATCTCTAACTGGCTACTGAGGCCATTTGCTCACGGGAGATTCGTGACGCGAGAAGGATTTCGCACCCGCGCCGAGGCCTTGCTGTGGAGTACCTGTTCGAAGTTGCTCCGTCGATCTCAGCCACTCAACCTGCTTACTTTGGAAAAGGACTTAGCCAACTCGCTGGGACTCAACATTGATGACTTCAATCAGCGGATCAAGGTCCACGATCACTTGGGCAATCTTGTGCTTCAGTTTCTTCAGCAACATCATCAGACTCTCATACCCCATGCTCAAGAAGATGAGATGCTTCAAAAGTACAACAATCTCCAACGAGCTCACGAGTTGCTCCAGGCACAGTACTCGGCGTAACAGAGAACGTCGCTTCCTTCTACGATGACATCCCAGAAAGATGATGCAGAGCTGGTCACACTGCCTCCGGTCAATCACTCGCAGTCTTCGACGCCTACCAGCTCGCTGCCCACGGTAAGTGCGGCAGCCCTTGACGGCAGGTCATTTGATGTTCCATCTCAGCAACAGCCTCGGATTATCCAATCTCTTCACGGACTGTCTACCCCGCCTTCCAAGCAAGCAACACCTCAGTTGCTCACCATGCACAGCACGCCTGAAGACATCATCAAGCACTACACCTGGACCAGTGATCAGCCACGATTCTACCTCAAGCAGGCTCCTACTACTACTACCGTGCCATCGCTGATCAAGTGGGCCAACCACCCGTCCCGTCTCAACGGCAACAAGTCTTTGGATCCCATGGCAGTTCAGCTCTTGCAAGCGCGTCAACGTTTGCCAAAAGGTGATGCTCCTACGTTTGCTTCAATGGCCTCTTTGTGGGGACTGGAGCCAGGCTACACCACCAAGCTCTCGGACAAAGCGCTGTGCCTCCTCATTGTGGCAGCTCGACTTCTTACCGGATGAAGTGTGTCTGCTTCTCAAATATGAGCCGGAGTGGCAACTTTGCGGCGTTGTGATCTGCGCTTGAAAACTTGTCTGCATTTGAATTGGGGGCTTGTCATGTCTTGTGAGTTGCTTGTCAGGTCTTGTGAGTTGCTTGTTGCTTGTTGCTGCACTTGTCTGAAACATGCATGTCGCCGCCACCTTGTAGCTGCAATTGGTCAGACATGCATCATGTGGACTGAGCTTCAGCGCAGCGGGATCTTCGATGACGTTGCGCAATGGCGCTCCTTAGCTACTTTTCTGGACACACTAACGTTTTTCTCCGCGTGCTGGCGGTACTGCTTCCCTGGACTTCAACTACCAACGGCACCTCCTGATGAGTATGAATCGATTCAACAATTACCTCAGTTGCAGCTCATCCTGGAAGTGCTCACCCTGGTTCGTATTGCACTTCAAATTCCGATGACTTCCATGTCACGTACTCGTCACACAGTTGCCAACAGATATGAGCTCCACAGATGTCGGATCACCTCGTATCTCCTGATTTGCTTCTTGCAGCGACTCATTTCACAGAACCATGGGTACATACCAGCGTTCTTTGAGGTCCTTCACTTCTACAAGACGTCATTGCTGTGTGAAGTCATGCACTCCACTTTCGCTGATATGAAACACCTCAAATCCCTACGGTCTCGCTTTCCGGACCTGTATGACTTCATTCAAGATCCGGGCCATCATCAGCAGCCTTGCGTCTACATCAGACTCTCACCATGGCATAGTCCATACTACATTGGCGCTACCGATCAAGATGTTCTACGCAGAGAACACTCCCGTTGCCGCAAATATCTACAACTCCTGCGGGGACAACATGCCACTTCACTATTGGAAGCGATCCAACAGCTACTGGCCTTTCTTTGCGGTTCCAATCGAGATCAAACTTCCTACTTCCTCGGTTTGGATCCAGGAAAGCAAATGGCAGTACATGCTGCGCCCGCATTTAAATGCACCCTGGATACACAGACTTCTTCGGAAAATTGGTTTCCGTGAACATCTGGTTGACTTTCGTCGTCATTCGTTATCCTCGCCTACGTCATTATCCCTTCACAAGCGGTTTCGGCGACGACTACATCCTGACCTACATCGTCAACTGCGGCCAGAGATGCTGGATGACATCCAAGCACACTATTCTACTTTGTATCGGCTGGGATCTAATACAGGTGCGTCGTTTCAAACCATGCGTGAACTTTTATCGGCGGCTTTCCCTTCCACCCAACTCTACTATTTCCTGCGGCTTTCCTCCTTTGTCAATGAACCTTTTCGCTCCAAGGCTCAGAAGCTTCTCGCCCAGGTCTTGCGTAAGCGACAACTCCAGGTCCCAACCACCATGATAAATTACTTCTTCCACCTCTACATGTTCGAGACTGGAAAGCTAAGCTTGGAACCTGGTTGCAGCGGTGGGTGGCATCCCATCGTGGCCTTTTTCCTTCCTTATTTCTTTCGAAGATCCGGGTTGTGGAAACTCGCAGTGCCACCTTGGGAGACCGGATCTACAACTACCGCAAGTGGCAACGAAGATGGACCCCGGATACTTCTTTCCGCTTTCCCGTGTCGCTGCATTGACATGGACGACCGGACCACTCCTCGTGCATATTCTCATGCGGTGATCTTGGATGAGTTTTCATGCATCAACGCTGACATTCCGACATCATGGCGGCATCCATGAAGGATCAGTATTTTGGTGATGTCAACAAACTTCAACAACGTTTTGACATGCAGCTTCGCAAACTGGCTCGCCGATGGCAAGTACAAGGGTCCAGCTTCACCACTGACTATCAACCCGTTCTGGCGGAGTTGTTTGCTGAACATCGCTCCAATGCCCAAGACCGAGCTCACTGGACCTCCGCGTCATTGCAAAACACCGCTTGCGCCCTGTCATCGTGGGTTGTAATTTCAGCGGATCATTTCCCTTCGCGTGCTCATGTGAGCTGCCCATCCTTGTTTTCCATGCTGTTGCACAAGACCTTTTGCACAGGTGAAGTATTTGCACTATGCCGTGAGTCTGCTGCATCTTTTCGCGCCGAAGTTGTAACTATGATACCTGCTCGATTACAACACCGCTCTGCATGGGGACTTCGACTTCATGCACCTTTGCCCACAGCTCGCATTCTACCCAAACCGACCAAAGACTGGCTAAAAGCGAGACCAATCATTTCCTTCTTCCGCACATGGGCAGCACCCCTCCTCACGGTCTTCGGTGCCCTTATCTTCGAGCTCACCAAGGTCACCTTTCCAGACGTCCCTGGTCAGCTTTCAGTTCAGGAGCTGGTACAGCAGCTTTGGGATGCTCTGTCGTGCGCGGACCCCAGGGAATATATACAGTTGGTATCACAAGACTTATCCGGTTTCTTCACATCCATTCCCACTGAACGTTTTCACCAAGCTCTTCAGGTTTTACTCCACCGCTATGATCAGGTGGTAGGTCTACGCAACACATCACATAGGTCGGTCTATGAGGTGAAGTCGGATCATCGGCTTCGCATGTTTAAAGGCAAGTGGCGCCGTCAAACCAAGGTTCCTCGGACATTTCGTGAGGAGGACCTTCAGTGTCTCCTTGACTTCGTCATTGACAACAGTCACTTCGAGATCAACGGCTACTTGTTCCGGCAGGAACGCGGCGTTGCCATGGGATCACCAGCTGCTCCTCCTCTGTGCAATCTCGTTGCTACAGTTGAGAACTTTTTCTGGCATCAAACCATGGACTCTCTTAGGTTTCAAATGCCAGACTTTGGTGTGATCTGGCACGAGCGCTATGTCGACAATCGCTTCATACTTTTACGGGATGCAGCGCCATCAACAGCAGTCCTCCGGAACTTTCTGTCCTTGGAATTTTATCGTCCTCCAGTAATGCTGGAGACCCAAAATGATACCAAAGTGCTTTGGTACATGTGTGATTCATCCTCCAGGACTATCACACCACAGATGCCCGATCATCCTTCTCAGACCAAAGGCATTCGAAGTGCCAATGATCACATGTTTACTTACTCCTCGTGGTCATCTCGATCGTGGCTCATTGTGCGTGGAGCTCAGCCAGCAATCCAACAACAGATTGGCCTGGATGCTCTCAAACGTCTTTATGAAGCCAAAGGCTTCAATCCTGACCTCCTACGTGATGTCCGGCGACGAGTTGCGCCAAAATGAGCATGTTGAATCGTTGAGTGCGTTTGGTCTCGGCGTTGCCTCTTCGCTTGTGCACTTGTTGGTGATTGTGTGCATGTTTGTAGTTGGCTCGGACTCTGTGGTTGTTTGCTTTTCGGTATTCTCTTCCCCTTGGCATGGCGGTTTATGTGGTGAGCAGCCTGCTGCGTCCGGTTCAGACCACCAGTCAGGTTACCTTGGACCAGTTCCCGAGCTTCATCAACGGCAATGAAGTGCAGCTTTTCGTACAGACGCACGGCGTGGTGCATCAGGCTTACGCCGGGACCTCATGGCCATTCCGAAGATGATGATGACTGGGGTGAATGGACTCATAGTGGCCTCAGAAGTCATGACGACCGTAGGCGACCTCGGTCGCCGTCCGTTCCACCAGGACGCCACCTACGCACACGGTTGACCTCATTCAGCTTCGTCGCACTTCGACACCATCGCTGGGCAGCCATCACTTTGTGCTTCGCTCTGGCAGTCGAGTTGAAGAAATTGCCATACTGAGCAATGATGTTCTGTACTACACCCTTCCTTGCATTGCGGAGCTAGTCTTTCCGGACCCAGCCAAGTGGAAGAAATCCTGGGAAACAGTCTACCGGAGCCTTATGCCGCACCGCCACAATATCATTCAGGATGAAGACAGAGTGAGATCTGTCTCGGGGCTGCCGGCAATGCGACTTCCGCACGGCAATCCAGGTGACTGGACTGCAGAGGTCATCAATGAGATCACCCGAGAGTTCAACATCCGTGCTGACAAGTTGCCCGAGCAGCTCGTAGTTCAGGTTGGCGTCTTCGAGAAGTGTTGGCCGTACATCCAGAAGACCCGGAGGACTTATTGCCGGTTTCAGCCCACCAAAAAGGATTCGAGGAACAATCATTACGGGATTCTCTTCTCCTTTGAGCCGCGTCGCAAACTACCGGACAACCTTCGCTCGCAGTCGATTTCGCCGTTCTTCTGGGCGCGCAACACGGACATCAACTCCGCCATCGGCATCCTGAAAGATGGGGAGCTCATCCGACCCTCGAAATGGCAGATGCAGCCACCTCCCAACCACGAGTACACCAATTGGAACGAAGTGTGGATTCCACCAATGGGTTTCTATTGCAGAGGGAGCCTCGTTTCCGAAGAAGCGGCTGTGAAGTCTGCCGCCCAGTTCGCCGGAGTCCACTCTCCTCGTCCTCTTTGCATTGGAGGAGTGGCGCGCCTGCGCCAACCCCACTGTGTAATTCCGCGCGGTGGCACATATGCAGACATTGCTGCTTCCCACTACTATGACTGCATTCACGCCAAAGATGGCAGGTGGAAGCTTCGATCATCCATCGCAGTTCCCAACTACTTGGGGATGTTCTGGTAAATGCTTTCTGCATGGCAGCCCGATGATCAGGCGCTGGCACTATGACCCTCATGCACCAACAATATGCGGTTGGTGACGGCTGATTTTCGTGATATTTATCATGACGTTTCCAGCTGCTTGGATTGCTCTTCCGGAAAAGTTCATCGTGTGCTAACCCGCTTGCAGATTTGCGTGCCTTGTCGTTTGCTTGTTTGCTTGTGAATCCTGATGCTTCCGCAGTTTGTGGTTTGCAACTGATCGTGTCACACAACCATTATCGGCCGTTTCCTTTGCCGTCATGCGAGAATGTCGTTACCTACTACACTCCATCTCGTCGCAGATCAGTATACTAGTGGCTGGACTACAACGTCTTGAAGGCCACCAGCGCCATCCGCAACCACCTTCGACGCCGGCACCGACATCTCCGAAGGCATCGTCAGCGAGACCACCTTTCACATTGATGCCTATTACGCTGGTGGCCACTAGCGGAAGCTGCTGATCTCATTGAACCAGTCAGTGACAGTGCATCCAGGGAGCGCAACAGGAGAAGAAGGTCGAGGAGACGTGAAACACATCGGTACCGATTTCGGAGCCGCAGTCTGCCCAAACCTCGGACTATCGCGGTGCCGCGCTGAAAGCTCCTCCTGCAGTTAAAGCCATGCCAGCATGTCGTCCCTCCGGACTCACACGCGGCCGCTGAAGCTCGGCGCACGGTAAAAGGTATTCAGCTCTCAGATGCAGCCGAAATACATTCCATTTTGGCTTTGATTGTGTTGTCTCGCAGCCGCTTTTTGCTTGTGTTGTCCTTGCATTGATTACGCTTGCCATGTGGCTGTCTCCGGAGTTTGTGAATAACCCGATCGCTGTGCTCAACGTTCTCGCCTCCCAGATTGCAACAGCTTTGGGCACCTTGAACTTTGCTCTTGCGGTAGATCGGAATTCGGAATCCGATCCCCGGATGGTCCCCAGGCCGCCACGCAACTCAAGACACGGGCTGCGTCCACGCATCATCACGGAACGCATCACGTCAGACCGGTCGCGCGCACCTTGCACTAGGACTCGGCCCTTGGACACATCCTCGACCTGGCACATACCTGAGCTGTCGCCCCCTCGAGATGTACGTCGTGAAGTTCCAGGCTCAGGAACAGAACGTGACCCTCGTCCAGGTGCTCTCGTTGACCGGCTTCCCCAACCAAGAGCGCCCCCTCCCATCGCGGCAAACACCGATCTTGGACCGGTGACGACACCTACTTCTACTCCGGATTCTGATTCGGACCGTTCTGTCCGTCCACATCCTGGTGCTTCATCGTTTCGCCCGTCACCCACAGTGGTACATGGTCCTCGTGAACTTCTGCAGGAGTTCACGATTGCCCTCCGCAATGCGTACCATGAACCATTCACGGCGTGGACACAAGGTGAGCTGGATGAGATGGTCAGGCGGAAAAAAGACAAGGACGCGAGGCCCACCTACAAGACTATTGCCCGCTCCCTCCAAAAGCCCGCGGAGGAAGTCAAGCAAGCCTGGAAGGTTTATCAGCAACTTGAGGCACGCAGCTAGACACCATTGACCTTTGCAGCGTTGGCGCCATAAAAATATTTCTGTGAGGTTGTGTATTGAGTCGGACTCGTTGTCTTGCTTTCCTTGTCATGCAGTCTTGAGTGATCAAGTCATGATGGAGCAAAATGTTCAGACGTTCATAACCTGGACCCATGGAGTGCAGCCGACGTGGTTGCAGTATCACGGACCTTCGCTTCATGATCATCCACCGGGAGTTCAAGCTGAAAGGCTAATGCGTGTGCCGGCGCCACCGCCACCACCACCACAATTGGCTCTACCTCCTCCACCTCCACCACCACCCCCGCCGCCGGAGATCTTCCACCCGCAGTTTGTGCCCTCAATACGGACATCACCCGCATGATCCCCCCGAGGTCAGTCCTGCCCGGCTACCACGTCCTCTGAACGCGCACGTCAGTCAGGTCGCAGCGCGGACCAACTCAGTGCTGATGATCTTCGGAGCCTCACGCGCACTCAAAAGCGTACTCGCACATTGAAGGGCGCCGTCTCGTCTACAGCAGAGCACTATTCTCGACGACTTCACCATGTTCACTCCCAAACGGTCTACTCGTGCTACACGGTCCAGAACTACAAGATGCAAACATTACTGCCATGCCTTTCTACATGATGGCCGGAAGTGTCTTTCTCCTTGTGTGAGGCGTCAACCGGGACACTTCCATTGCCGATGTGCGCGTCATCAACGGCAGTAAAGAGGTGCCGTGGAGCCTTCTGAGTGAAAAGATGGTCCGCCTTGCTTGCTGCTTGGTCGTGCGTGGCCCTGGAAACTCAAGAGTGGAATGGATTCGTGTTTACACACCGGGCACGTGGCAGCCTGTGGCAGAATCTACCTTAGGTCCGGCTCCGGACCACGCGTCCACATATCGTGAATGGCGCAGGGTCTACCACTTTGACGTGTATTGGCCTCGTGACAGCACAGGAGGCACCACTGCGGATGCCCTCGCACTGCCGGTCTCCTACGTGTCCTTTTACACGTGGCAATATCAAGATTGGCACACACGAGGATACCAACGCCTTGGCAACCCACACCCAAGCATTGGATCGCCAGATCTCATGTACGCTGGATTGTCGGCATCTTCGGTTTCAGATGGTGGTTGGCGTTCGCCTTCTCCTCCAGCGGGCTATGATCCTAATTTTGATTGGGACGAGTGACATTGATGCCTAAAACACTGCGCTTGTTGCTCCTTGCGTCTCGAGTGCATGGTCTAGGGTCTTGAGTTTGATTGGCATGTTCTGTGTCTCATGATGTGTTTCTTTCCTGCAGCCTTGTGCGTCATTGTCCGATCATCATGCCGTGGCTAGAATGGTGCCCTGATCCTCAACGACCGGACGCCCAATGGATTAAGATTTTTCATCCAGGGGCATGGACACCACAAGACGAACGTGATGACCCTCCTCCACGTCATACGTACAGGGAATGGAAGGAGTTCTATGCCCAAAATCATGCTCAAGACGGTGTTCAATCCACTGCTCGTGCTTGGTACAAACGGGACTGGACCACGGAAGGTTACCGGCGTGTCGCTGCTCCTGAACCTGACAACTGCTTCACTTTGATATTTTCCCCTGATCAACACAACGTGGCCACGCAGTCATCGGCTCTGTGCATGTCTACGCAGATGTTGGATGCGATTCTCCGATCTTCGGATGCATCGGCTTTCTCTACTGAGGATCTCACTCGTCTGCAAGCAGGGATCGGTCAGCAGCTGTCGGATCGCGCGCGTCAAGCGTCGCAGCCGCACAAACCAGTACGTACTTCTCGGGGCGCTGATCCGCTTGAATCTACTGGAGTCGCTGATCCCTATCTGCCCGCAAGCCGACCCAGCAGCTCAGACGTCAAGGAGACGCCAATCTTCGAACTAGTTGCTGAGTAGACTGATGAGTTTTGACCATGGTGCAAAATGGTGCTTTCATGTCCTCTTGCTTGCTTGTGTGATTGTTGGTTGTGCATGGTGGCTGTTTCCTTGCTAGCTGGATCGGAACCCGTGGTGCACCCTATATTTCATTTCGACATGGATACGGATGAAGCAACCCAAGCGTTGGCCCAGACTGACATTCAGCAGCCGTGGCTGGAGTATTCAGTATGGCAGGAACGTGAGTGGGTGCGGATCTACATTCCTGGACAACCTCAACTATGGCACCAGGATGATGATGTACCTGACCTGCCAGAGAACACTTTTCGGGAGAGGAATCGGGTGACCGCCCCAGGTGATGAGACTCAAGAACGCGATGAGCCAGGTCACCATGAGCCTGAACGCCGCCAAGCCTGGACCATTCGAGATTGGCAGCATCAAGGATACCAACGAGTATTGACCCGCTATGAGTCCTTCTCCACCCACAATGCTCTGGATCAACCACTTGATGGCTTACACAATCCGGACTTCTCCATCCAGGTCGAAGAACTGGGTTCCCAGCGAAGTCTTCGTCAGCAAAACCGCGGAATGATGGATATGTTCACCTACGCCCCGCCCATGTCAGACGTTGCACATCCGTCATCTCTGCACCTTCCGCCGGTCACTTGGAGATCCTTCGTCCCCGTCTTCTGAGCGGCGCCGTGCAGAGCGTGCAATTTCTCGTTCTCCCCGCCGCTGTGGATATTTTGGTAGACGTTAGGGAGTTGAGCACGTGGTCTTCCGGATGCAAAAGATAATGTACGCCCCTCGTGGAGGGGCGTGTGTGTGCGGAGTGGCAGAAAACCCTGCCACCAACACTTTTTCTTCAGCAGGGGGCGCGGGCAGCATCGAAGGGACCTGCGCCAACGAAGACGCCCTTCTTTGCTGGTGAAATCCAACGGGACGCCGTTGGATTTGTGAATGTCCTTTTGGTCCCCTCTCTGAACCGCCGTTGCTTCCTTGATTCTCTGTTCAAGTAACTAGAGTGAAGCTGAGTGACCTGCGAGCCGAAACTTATCGCACTTGAGGCTCATCAGTTGTACTCGAGACTGATCAGTTGTACTCGAGACTCATCAGTTGTACTGGAATGATTAGCACCCTCCCTTGGGAGTTGAAGTGTGTGTTGTAGGCGGTGGTGCTGGCAATGTCGGTCGCTTCTGATGTGTTGGTGATGTACCCATTGGTGATGTCGGCTCACCTGTCCTTATCTGCTTTGTTTGTTGATCGCTTGCCTGTGATCTGCTCTGTCTTTTGCCTTCTGCTGTTGTACTTGTTGTTGCATCCTTCTGTGATGATGTTGCTTTGCCTGTAGATGGCATTGCTGGCGGTGTTGTGAGAGTCGGTGTAGGCAGTGCTGATGCTGGTGTCTTCCAGGGACCTGTGTTCACACAGTCCAGTTGTTGGTTGTATCTGATTGTCCTTGCTCTCACAATCCTGCTGTAGATCCCGAGGAGGGATTCACCTTGCCATTGTAGAACCTTGGCTCTAGTTTTGGAAATTGTTTCACTGTTGGAGGCATGTCCTGCACTGTCTCACCAAGCTCACAAAGTGATGTGTGTTGCTACCTGTTCCATTTGTGAAATGGCTTGTGCATCCATTGCTGTGAACTGCGTACCTGTTTATGATGTACGCGCTGTGTCGAACGACTCAAGGCATGAGTGGATGTTCCATTGTGATGTCTCGGTTGTAGTTCTGCCTGATCTGTGCTTTGAGTGTTCTAACTTGTGAAAACAATGTTCTGTGTGCTCGCTCTGCTCCTCCTTGTGATTGTGAACTGTATGCTCAGTTCCTTGTAGTGATGTTGCCATTGTTGTTGGCCACTGCTGTGATCAGTGATGTCAGGAAGTCTTCCTGATCTGACTGTAGTATGGAGTGTGTTGTTCTTCCACATTCAATGAGGAAGTGCTGTAGTTGTGTGACTGCATAGTCGAAGGGCGTCCTTTTGTTGGTCAACTGTATGGCCATGATCATCCGGATTGGATGTCATTTGCTGTGAGGATTGGATGTACCTTGCTCTCGTCAAATCCGTTGATGTAGCCGAAGTCGAGCTGTATGATTGGAAGCTTGCTGTGTTGTTTTGGGTGATTGTTCTGCCTGCCTCTTGCTTGTAAACGTTTGGACGCCAACTCCTGTAAGGAAGGTGTGTCACGTTGTTCTCGAGTATCTCCTGTGGTGTTTGTTGCTTGGGTGCTTGTACTACTTTCGCTTTTGTTCCTTGTTGTTGTTCTTCATCATCTGATTCGAGTTGTGTAGGAAACTCCGGATGTTCCTCAAAGTTTGTATAGCCTGTCCAGGGCTTGTCTGATGTTTTGGCTTGCTGTGTTGTCCATTCATCTTCTACCAATCTTGTGTTGCGCCTTTCTCCCACTGGTTGTACCTTGGTCTGTCTCCAAGATATGAGTCGCTTGATGTCTACGCTGTTCGAGGCTCGATGTGTATTTTTCAGCATGGGCCTAGTAGCTGTAATGTCTCTGATAGGGCTGTGCCTTTCTTGATTCTGAATGCTGTTTCTCCTTTCCGCATTTGCTGTTGCGCTTTGTTTGGAGCGTCCATTGATTGATACTTGTCATCAAACGTGTTCGATGTACCATCCTTGAATTTGATGGTTGTTCTTCTGTAGTCCTCAAGTTGTTCCGTTGGAATTGGACATTGTGTCCTTGATGGTGTGAAGAGTGTCTTCCTGTATTGTCTGTGACTCTGATAAGTTCCCCTTGTGTGTTGAACTGCCAGTAGTCTCCTGCATAGCCTGTGTCTGCAGAACCTTGTGGTGTAAGCGTTGTGGTCGGCGCTAGCATGCCAAGCTGTGCTTGCTGTGTGCTTTGTACCTGTAACTGTCTTCCTTTTGGAAGTGTTGTGATGTCTGCTTGTTGGAAGAACAGGCCATCTCTGTTCTCCAATGTGCTGTTGAATCCCTTGCTGCGCTGTAGTCTTGGATTGTCATCCAATGTACCTTGTTCCACCAGCCTTGTCACAGAAAGGATTGGCTGTTTAACCTCACAAACATAAAATGGTATGACAACTTGTTGTCCACTGTGATTTGTCATGCAAACCCGTCTGTACCCGTAAAGCTTGATGTGCTGGTTGGTGAGTTGTGCCGATCATGTTATTTCTTTTAATCCTGAAACGGGTACTGCTGATGGTACTGCTAGCTGTGGTGGTTGTGGCAATGCAACTTGTTGCATCTGTGTCTGATCCTGATGGTACCAGTTGTTGTCATAGTGTGCTTGACTGTACCAGTAATCTGTCTGGTCGTTGGTGTTGAAGTTGCCAGTGTCGCAGTTGTAGATCGCCACTCTGCATTGTTTGGCCATCTGTAGCAAACATTTGTTGCGTGCTTTCCTTTTGCTCCTTGTCCTCCTCGTTGGTTGTTGTAGTATCCTTTTCCTTTTCCTTTGTTGTTGTATCCTTTTCCTTTGCCATATCCTTGTTGTCCTTTGAAAGGATTTCCTTGTCCAACCGGTTGTTGATTGTACTTGCCCTTTCCTCCTTTGTAGTTGTAGTTGTTCCCGTAGCTCCCGTAGCCTTTGCCTTTGTTGTATTTTCCTTTGCCCTTGTGTTTGCCCTTCTTTCCTTTGTCTTTGTTGTACCATGTTGCTCCTATGTCCATCGGTGCCGGTCCTTGATTGTTGCTGCCTGATGTGATTGCTTGTAGCCCGGTGAATGTTGCTGTTGCTCTGTAGTATTCGATCACCATGGATCTGATCTGTGCATATGTTGTGATGTTTCCTGCTTGCAGCTGTAGGTGTTGTTGTAGTGGGCCTTTTGTCTCATTGAGCAGTACTGCAATCTTGACTGCATCTGGTAGTAGTGTGTTGCTGTCTTGATCGTAAATGGAAAGTTGGAACTCCCAAGTTGCGAAGCTCTCCTCGAACTTCTGTTCATCAAATTGTGGTTTTAGTGGCCGTGTAAGGTATCCAATGCTCCTTGTTCCAAGTGGTATGGAACTTCTTGAATGTATCAGCCGCCATGTTTCAAAGCCGTTGCCTTGTGTGTTTTGTCTGCAGATTGAAGATGCTGGTCCATCGCATATGCTCACTAAGATGTAGTGTAAGTTGTTGCTTAGTTGTATCCATTGATTGCTCTGCCACCTGTTGTGAAGGTGCTGCATTCTCCAGTTGGTCGTTTGTAACTTGTCCTACTGAGTGCTCTGACTGTCTGAGGTCTGTTGTATGCTGGGTCTTGTAGTCCCAAGTATGCTGCCATCTTGTACTTCCATTCCTCGAAGGTGTTGTATTCTCTCGTGAGGCGTGGTGGTGATATCTTGTACTTGTGGATTCCTTCCAGCTGCTGCTCCTGTTGCTGTTGTTGTTGCTGTTGATGTTGATGATGTTGTTGTTGTTGTTGTTGTTGTTGTTGTGGTGGTTGTGGTTGTGGTTGTGGTTGTGGTTGTGGTTGTGGGTGTTGCTGTTGCGGTTGCGTTCGTGTTTGTGTTTGTGGTTGTGGTTGTTGTTGTTGTGGTTGTGGTTGTGATTGTTGCTGTTGCGGTTGTGTTTGTGTTTGTGCTTGTGTTTGTGGTTGTTGTTGTTGTTGTTGTTGTTGTTGTTGTGGTTGTTGGTTGTTGGTTGTTGGTTGTTGGTTGTTTGTTGTTGTTTGTTTGTCGTTGTTCGTTGTTTGTTGTTTGTTGTTTGTTGCTTGTTGTTTGTTGTTTGTTTGTTGTTTGTTGTTTGTTGTTTGTTGTTTGTTGGTTGTTGTTTGTTGTTGTTTGTTGTTGTTGTTTTTGTTGTTGTTGTTGTTGTTGTTGTTGTTGTTGTTGTTGTTGTTGTTGTTGTTGTTGTTGTTGTTGTTGTTGTTGTTGTTGTTGTTGTTGTTGTTGTTGTTGTTGTTGTTGTTGTTGTTGTTGCGTGTTGTTGTTGTTGTTGTTGTTGTTGTTGTTGTTGTTGTTGTTGTTGTTGTTGTTGTTGTTGTTGTTGTTGTTGTTGTTGTTGTTGTTGTTGTTGTTGTTGTTGTTGTTGTTGTTGTTGTTGTTGTTGTTGTTGTTGTTGTTGTTGTTGTTGTTGTTGTTGTTGTTGTTGTTGTTGTTGTTGTTGTTGTTGTTGTTGTTGTTGTTGTTGTTGTTGTTGTTGTTGTTGTTGTTGTTGTTGTTGTTGTTGTTGTTGTTGTTGTTGTTGTTGTTGTTGTTGTTGTTGTTTTGTTTTGTTGTTTGTTGTTGTTGTTGTTGTTGTTGTTGTTGTTGTTGTTGTTGTTGTTGTTGTTGTTGTTGTTGTTGTTGTTGTTTTTTGTTTGTGTTGTGTTGTTGTTGTTGTGTTTTGTTGTTTTGTTGTTTTGTTGTTTTGTTGTTTTGCTTTTGCTGTTGGTTGTCGTTGTTTGTTGTTTGTTGTTTGTTGTTTGTTGTTTGTTGTTTGTTGTTTGTTTTTGTTGTTGTTGTTGTTGTTGTTGTTGTTGTTGTTGTTGGTTTTTGGTTGTTGTTGTTGTTGTTGTTGTTGTTGTTGTTGTTGTTGTTGTTGTTGTTGTTGTTGTTGTTGTTGTTGTTGTTGTTGTTGTTGTTGTTTTGTCGTTGTTTGTTGTTTGTTGTTGTTGTGGTTGTGGTTGCGGTTGTGTTTGTGTTTGTGTTTGTGGTTGTTGTTGTTGTTGTTGTTGTTGTTGTTGTTGTTGTTGTTGTTGTTGTTGTTGTTGTTGTTGTTGTTGTTGTTGTTGTTTTGTCGTTGTTTGTTGTTTGTTGTTTGTTGTTGTTGTTGTGGTTGCGGTTGCGGTTGTGTTTGTGTTTGTGGTTGTGGTTGTTGTTGTTGTTGTTGTTGTTGTTGTTGTTGTTGTTGTTGTTGTTGTTGTTGTTGTTGTTGTTGTTGTTGTTGTTGTGCCGCCATGTTGCTCACTACTGTGTACCTGAACCTGTGAGTGCGTGTTGCAGCTCACCCTGGTTAGTGGCCGAGAATAGTGTACCAGGGATCACTGCTCCGCAAGCATGTTAAAGTAGAACTGACTGTGTAATCTCCTAACTACCTGAATGTGTAAACCTGTGATGAACGACTCGCCCCCCGTTGTGGGGGTGGGGTGGGGTGGTTGGGTGGTTGGGGTGTTTGGTTTATGGTTGGTTTGCTGTGAGTTTAGGGTGGGTTTGGGGTTCTGTTGCGAGAGGTGCTGGGGTGCGGGTTCACGGGGTGAAAGGGGTGCGGTGCTTGTCTGCATCCCCAGCATTTGCCAGCATCATCCCCAACATGCAGATGATGCGGGGGAAGGGGGGACGCTAGCCTTGGGGGGGTTAGCGGCCTGGGGACTGGAACATAGATACACACACACACACATACTGTGGATGGACAAAATCCTGCACCACCTAAGAAATCCTGGCATGATGTTTCCTTTGTAAATGCCAACAAACAATGGTTTTTCAGGGTTTCAACGTGGTGCAAGATCTCATCCACCCACAGTATGTGTTGAATGAAACCTGTTTTGTGTTGGGAGCACCTCGAGTCACGGCAGCCTCGGGCGTTCCTCCGAAGGCGCTGCTGGCGGCGGTGGCCCAGGCCGCTAAGTGGCGCAAGGCGCTGGAGCTGCTGGAGGCTTGGGGTGGGGATGGGGTGGGGTGGGGTGTGCCTGGTAGGACTGGTGGCGTTCAGCTTTTGGAGGTGTGGTGGAACTGGGTTGGGTGGGGTATTGGGGATGGGGTGTTGGAGTTGGGGAGGAGGCTTGATTGGGGGCGGGGAGGTTTGGTTAGGGGTTGTTTGGTTGGGGGGGGGAGGGGGCCGGTGGCGTGTTGGGCGGTTGGTGGTGATAGTTGTGGGAACTCCCTTCGGTCTGATTTCCCAAAGGTCTTTTTTTCCGGTTTCTGAAGTACTGCAATTTGTGATGACTTCCCTTGTAGAGGTTTTACCCATCTCCAAGAAAGAAGCCATGACTTGAGGCGATCGGGCGCTAAACAGTGATCAGGGAGGGGCTCTGTGGGTAAATGACAAACTTATCCCCATAAGGGTGTGTCTATCCCAAAACTTGAGTGGCGATGTAGCCTAAGTTACGGACCCTTTGAACCAGCCAAGGGTTTGGGTGATCAGGTGTAATCCCAAATGGTTTAATAAACTCGATCGAAAACTGTTCCGGCCCACTTTCTCCCTAGGCTTCAGCCCCCCTAACGCAAAATGGTCGACCGAAGCTTTTTGTTGCAACCAATACAGCAGTTCTGTTACCCATGGTTTGAATGGCTCTTGGAATCCCAACCAATCCGTGTTTTTCGTATTAACCCCTGCTTTGCTTGGAGCCGGCTTTGAGGCGGAGATGTGCCCAAGATTGGGGCGGATGCTGGCGCCGGGCGCGGTGAGCGCGGCGCTCACCGCCTGCAAGGTGGAGGGCGCCTGGGAGGTGGGGGTAAGGATCTTGCTCAAAGGCGTTTTTAGGGCTTTGCAGGGGCGGCTTGTTGGGGGGCTTCCATTTGACCCACTAAAGGTTTAACACAAGTTAAACAACTTGTTAAAGCGTTTTTAGGGCGTTTTAGGGGGCGTAGGTGTCCTGCCTGGAAAATAGAGCGCGATTCCTGGTTTACCTGGTGGTTTAGTCATCTACCAGGGAAGCCCATCTATTTCCCCTAGAAGGACACCTGTGAGAACAACCGGAAGCAAAACAAAAACCAAGCAGCAACCAACCAGGTCAACACAGGTATCAAACGCAGGACACAGCACGACCGTTTTGTTGCGTTCAACCCAAAGGATTGCAAGATAACAGACCAAAAGAACCCTCGCTTTGGTCTGTTTCCTTTCAACGAATCCATTGCCTGTTCTCCGTTGGTGCAAAGAGTCTGTGATCGTTTTTTTTTAAAGGTTTGTTGAGTCATCAACCCATCAATTGGGCCAGAGTTTTGACCCATTGAACTTTTAGGGTCCGATCTTTTTTCTCAAAGGTACTGGGTGAAGGTTGGCACAATTCCAAGTCAGTGCAGCCATCCCCTTGTACTTACACCAAGCCCCATCAGGTCCAAGGTCAAATTAGGCTAGGTCCCCCAGCAGTGCCCTTTCACCCATTTTTTGGGGAGGGTTCCCCTACTAAAATCGACGAAACAGAAAACGTTGATACTCATATTCTAACCTCTCTACTCAAGAACCTAGGGGTTGACTAGGGGCGGATGGCCCACTTTTTGTGTACTTGGGCTTCACCTTGGCGTGGAGGGCTTGGATTCCTTGCTAGGCCGCATTGGCTCTTTGGGTACGGCAGGCTGGCCCATTGCTCGTGGGGGGCAAGGGGAGCGAGCCCGGCGGGAATGACAGCTCGTAGGCTACCTTGGAAAAACACACATGTATATATATATATACATATACACATATGTATATATGTATGTATATGTATATACACATATATATATACATACATACACATATGTATATATGTATGTATATGTATATACACACACATATATATATATATATATATACATACACATATGTATATATATATATATATATATGTATATAATACAATATAGACATATATATATATAAATATATATTCATATATACATAAATATATATATATATATGTATATATGTATGTATGTATATATATATATATATACATACATATATATATACATATCTGCATATCTGCATATATACATATATACATATATTAATACATATATATATATACACACATACTAATATTAGTATTAATATATATATATATAGATATATACATATTTAGGACCCCAAAACTTGGGCCTGAAAGCGTGGGTTTCTCATGGAAGCTTGCGGCACAGTTGTCCCAGAAAAGGCGGTGGACGGACCAGCATACGGTCGCGGCGCTATCTTGAACCCTTTTTGGTTGTGGAAAGCAGGGTTTCAGGTTGCCACCGTTTGTACTTCCCCGCAGGTGGTATGGATAGGAATTAATCGAGGGGCCTCCTCCAGGGCGTCTGGGGAGCCGCACGCAAGGCCTCTATTTAGCACCTCCGGGTGATGTAGGGATTCTCCTGACGATCCTCTGACATTCCTATAGGTGGCTTGGGGTGTATAGATTTGGCTGGGTTTCCAGCTGTTGGGGCCCCAGATTTCTCCCATGCCATTTCGTACAGAGAATTGGTCCCGTGCATGGAGAAAATCCGCTTCGCACCAGTTGGAGTTGGTTGTCAACTAGTTTTCATAGGGTCATCCATCCCAAAGCTAATGACATTGAGACACTTCCAACGGAACCAAAGCAATGCCTGTAGCACTTGATGAAGCAGGGCCGCAGGCTCCTCTCTTTGAACATTCAGACCTGCTGTATGAAAAGCAATACATCGACATCAACACCCGGTCACATCAGAGGCGTGGAATGCAGGCGACGTGGGCGATTGGCGCACGTGGGGTGCCTGCCGCTGATGCAACTGAAAGAATGCATGTATTAGCATCTGATGGCTTTGATGACAGTTCTGAATCTTTCCCTGAGGCAAGCATCAGAGACAGACTTGCAAACTTGATTGCTGTGATGGAAGAAAGGCCTTGCTGGCGTAGGTGGCGTAAGCGGCGAAGGTAAGAAGCGGAGAAGGCATTGATGTTGAATTCTGGATTGATCATGGTCGTCTAGACTTGCAGCACGGAGTTTGCAACTGGCGAACCGTGTTATGCTAGGCGAATGCACAATGGTGTGAGGGTGGAATTCAGGCTACGTGGATGATTTGCACACTTGGGTTGCTTGCCGCTGATGCAACTGAAAGAATGTATGTATCAGCATCTGATGGCTTTGATGACAGTTGTAAATCTTTCCCCGAGGCAAGCATCAGAGACAGACTTGCAAACTTGATTGCTGTGATGGAAGAGAGGCCTTGCTGGCATAGGTGGCGTAAGCGGCCAAGGTAAAAAGCGGAGGGTGCATTGATGTTGATCTCCGGATTGATCATGGTCGTCTAGATATTCGGCTTTAAAGAGGACTGCATGACTTTCATAGCAGAGTTTGGTACTTGGCGAACCGTGCTACGCCAGGTGACTGCGCAATAGTGTGAGGGTGCAACTCAGGCGATGTGGGTGATTGGCGCTTTTGGGTTGCTTGCCGCTGATGCAACTGAAAGAATGCATGTATTAGCATCTGATGGCTTTGATGACAGTTGTGAATCTTTCCCTGAGGCAAGCATCAGAGACAGACGATGGAAGAGAGGCCTTGCTGTTATAGGTGGCGCAAGTGGCGAAGGTAAGAAGCGGAGGATGCATTGATGTTGATTTCTGGATTGATCATGGTCGTCTAGACTTGCAGCGCGGAGTTTGCAACTGGCGAACCGTGTTATGCTAGGTGAATGCGCAACGGTGTGAGGGTGGAATTCAGGCTACGTGGATGATTTGCACACTTGGGTTGCTTGCCGCTGATGCAACTGAAAGAATGCATGTATTAGCATCTGATGATGTTGATGACAGTTCTGAATCTTTCCCTGAGGCAAGCATCAGAGACAGACTTGCAAACTTGATTGCTGTGATGGAAGAAAGGCCTTGCTGGCGTAGGTGGCGTAAGCGGCGAAGGTAAGAAGCGGAGAAGGCATTGATGTTGAATTATGGATTGATCATGGTCGTCTAGACTTGCAGCACGGAGTTTGCAACTGGCGAACCGTGTTATGCTAGGCGAATGCACAATGGTGTGAGGGTGGAATTCAGGCTACGTGGATGATTTGCACAATTGGGTTGCTTGCCGCTGATGCAACTGAAAGAATGCATGTATTAGCATCTGATGGCTTTGATGACAGTTGTAAATTTTTCCCCGAGGCAAGCATCAGAGACAGACTTGCAAACTTGATTGCTGTGATGGAAGAGAGGCCTTGCTGGCATAGGTGGCGTAAGCGGCCAAGGTAAAAAGCGGAGGATGCATTGATGTTGATCTCCGGATTGATCATGGTCGTCTAGATATTCGGCTTTAAAGAGGACTGCATGACTTTCATAGCAGAGTTTGGTACTTGGCGAACCGTGCTACGGGCTACGCCAGGTGACTGCGCAATGGTGTGAGGGTGCAACTCAGGCGATGTGGGTGATTGGCGCTTTTGGGTTGCTTGCCGCTGATGCAACTGAAAGAATGCATGTATTAGCATCTGATTGCTTTGATGACAGTTGTGAATCTTTCCCTGAGGCAAGCATCAGAGACAGACTTGCAAACTTCATTGCTGTGATGGAAGAGAGGCCTTGCTGTTATAGGTGGCGCAAGTGGCGAAGGTAAGAAGCGGAGGATGCATTGATGTTGATTTCTGGATTGATCATGGTCGTCTAGACTTGCAGCGCAGAGTTTGCAACTGGCGAACCGTGTTATGCTAGGTGAATGCGCAACGGTGTGAGGGTGTAACTCAGGCGATGTGGGCGATTGGCGCACTTGGGTTGCCTGCCGCTGATGCAACTGAAAGAATGCATGTATTAGCATCTGATGGCTTTGATGACAGTTCTGAATCTTTCCCTGAGGCAAGCATCAGAGACAGGCTTGCAAACTTGATTGCTGTGATGGAAGAGAGGCCTTGCTGTTATAGGTGGCGCAAGTGGCGAAGGTAACAAGCGGAGAAGGCATTGATGTTGAATTCTGGATTGATCATGGTCGTCTAGACTTGCAGCGCGGAGTTTGCAACTGGCGAACCGTGTTATGCTAAGCGAATGCACAATGGTGTGGGGGTGGAATTCAGGCTACGTGGATGATTTGCACACTTGGGTTGATTGCCGCTGCTGCAACTGAAAGAATGCATGTATTAGCATCTGATGGCTTTGATGACAGTTGCGAATCTTTCCCTGAGGCAAGCATCAGAGACAGACTTGCAAACTTGATTGCTGTGATGGAAGAGAGGCCTTGCTGTTATAGGTGGCGCAAGTGGCGAAGGTAAGAAGCGGAGGATGCATTGATGTTGATTTCTGGATTGATCATGGTCGTCTAGACTTGCAGCGCGGAGTTTGCAACTGGCGAACCGTGTTATGCTAGGTGAATGCGCAACGGTGTGAGGGTGTAACTCAGGCGATATGGGCGATTGGCGCACTTGGGTTGCCTGCCGCTGATGCAACTGAAAGAATGCATGTATTAGCATCTGATGGCTTTGATGACAGTTCTGAATCTTTCCCTGAGGCAATCAGAGACAGACTTGCAAACTTGATTGCTGTGATGGAAGAGAGGCCTTGCTGTTATAGGTGGCGCAAGTGGCGAAGGTAAGAAGCAGAGGATGCATTAATGTTGATTTCTGGATTGATCATGGTCGTCTAGACTTGCAGCGCGGAGTTTGCAACTTGGCGAACCGTGTTATGCTCGGCGAATGCACAATGGTGTGGGGGTGGAATTCAGGCTACGTGGATGATTTGCACACTTGGGTTGCTTGCCGCTGATGCAACTGAAAGAATGCATGTATTAGCATCTGATGGCTTTGATGACAGTTCTGAATCTTTCCCTGAGGCAATCAGAGACAGACTTGCAAACTTGATTGCTGTGATGGAAGAAAGGCCTTGGTGGCGTAGGTGGCGCAAGCGGCGAAGGTAAGAAGCGGAGGATGCATTGATGTTGATTTCTGGATTGATCATGGTCGTCTAGACTTGCAGCGCGGAGTTTGCAACTTGGCGAACCGTGTTATGCTAGGCGAATGCACAATGGTGTGAGGGTGGAATTCAGGCTACGTGGATGATTTGCACACTTGGGTTGCTTGCCGCTGATGCAACTGAAAGAATGCATGTATTAGCATCTGATTATTTTGATGACAGTTCTGAATCTTTCCCTGAGGCAAGCATCAGAGACAGACTTGCAAACTTGATTGCTGTGATGGAAGAGAGGCCTTGCTGGCATAGGTGGTGGCGACAGTAAGAAGCGCGAATTGATCATGGTCGCCTAGATATTCGGCTTTGAAGTGGATTGCTTGACTTTCGCGGAGTTTGTAACACGGGTTTGCCAAGCAAGCGAGCAGATCCTACAAAGACATCCACCCCCCGCCCCTCCATCCACCACCCCCAACCCCGCAACCCCCCCTCCACCCACCCCCGGCATCCACCCGCAATCCCCCCCCCCCTCTCCCCTCCACCCTCCGGCCCATTTTCCCCCTCGCCGCCAGCGCCAAGCAAGTGCCCAGCAAGCGCCGTCGGAGGCCTTTGGGAGCGCCTCCGTGCGCAGCGCCGCCCTAGGCTGGGCGCCTCAGGGACTCTGGAGCTGGGGCCCAGCCCACAGCGACTCAGATGGTACCTGAGAGAGGGGCCCTGGTTTGGACCGTGTTTTTGTGGTTAAAGGCGCCCCATGTCAGGTTTCCCCCTTTTAGGTTCTATGCTAATTGGTGGGAGGGAAAGTTGGAGCACCCTTTAACATAGCAACATCCACGAAAGGAACGCGTTGCACGTAAATCATCCGTGTGGGCGCTGCGTTCCAAGGGTTTGGGGTCCTCCCCCCCTCCCAGCTTGAGGCAGCTTTGCAAGCTCCACACGCTGGGAGCTGGCGTTGCAGCTGCTAGAGGCCTGTCATTTCCGCTTGGGAGGGCCTTTGGCCGTTCAAACAGATGTTGGTGCATTTTGCCAAGGGATGTTAGGACTTTAGCTTTTTGCCAACTAATGGGTTTTCCGTATTAAACCACTAAAAGTTAAGCTTCTAGCAGGGGGCAGAAAGCAACCGAGAGGTGGGGGAGGATGTAGGGGGACCCAACCCTCAGCCAATCCTTTTCCTGAAGTTACGGATCGGTTTTGCCGACTTCCCTTACCTACTTTGTACTATCGACCAGAGGCTACAAACCAGGGGGCAATTGGGGTCAGCAGGGGCGGTCAATCAACCCCTAGGGCCACATACGTTTTGATCAAGGCACATTTGGGTAGGTCTCTAGGGGAACCGCTCTTTTGTACTTTTGAAGTCAACAGGAAGCTGGCGCAAACAAACAGGCTAATCGGGATGCAGCAGAAAGTCTGCAAAGGGATCTACATGCAAGAGTTGGAGAACCCCTCGGAGGATGTGCAGAGAAGCCAAGAGGACAGTTCCCCTCCCCAGTTTTCAGAAACATTCATATGCGGATTAGTCTTTATTTGCCTGCGATTTGATCAGAGTTTGCCAACCTTGTTTGGGTTTAGGTTTCCCTCCAACTTCGAGGCAGAAATCGAAGAAAACCAGCTTCGAGCTGGTGTGATGGCTGCGCCCGGCTGTGTTGGTTTCCCGTCATTTGCCCGCACACAGTTGACCCCTTCAAGCCCTTCAGCGTTCGGCGGAGAAGCGCTTCGCTTTGCGGGAAGCAAAGAGTCGTTTGAAGCTTTCTTTTTCTGCGGGGGGTTTGAAGTTGAGCCACAGCGCTCAAACTGGCCGTTCCTGGATTGTGGTTGAACCCCAAATTGTTGAGCTTTTTCCTGAAGAAGTCGTCTTTTTCGTGCAGTTTCCTAACCTTCCAGGCCTTCCGAGCAACCCTACCACCGGAAGGGCTGACTAGTCCAAGAAGCTCAAATCCTGGGCACTTGGCGCTAGGGGGGCATTTTTACCAAGAAAGAGACAGCCGCCCGGACGTAGTTAGACATGGTTGGTGGACGCAAGTCGACATGTAAAGGATTTGCATCCCGAGGTTTATATTTCAACTGCATACCCATGAGTCGAAGACGGGAGGCGGGGGGGGGGCGGGGGCAGGAAGACCCCATTTGGAGGGAACCACGCCGAGAATCATGTCACAGCGACTTCACGCAATGCGGGTTGGAACTGTCCCATGGTTGAACCGGTATCCCAAAAAGCAGCATCTCAGGCAGATGATCGCCAGAGCCCCAGGGCGACAGGTTGGAGCTGTTCGACTTGTCCATAGAGAGCCAGTGGTCAGCACCGCAACTTCACTTGCTGCTGTGGATGGACGAAACCTGCACCACCTAAGAAACCCCTGAATGATTCGATTCCCCTGTAAATACCAACAAACAATCGTCTTTCATGGTTTCTTAGGTGGTGCAGGATTTCGTCCATCAACAGCATGGGTGGCTGAATGAGCGAGCGAGAGAGAGAGAGAGTTTGTGTGTGTTTGTTGTTGTCACATTTTGCAATCACAGCATGGCAGATCTCTGTTCAACAGTCCAAACTCTACGGTGATGTGGTCAGGCGGTTTTGTGACGATTGTTCTGTTTCAAACGGCCTGGATGCGTTTCAGATAGGATATGTTTCAGATGGCAAGCACGTTCATATGGTTCCATGGCGTTCCATGGCATCGCCACGGTCTTTCCATAGCACGGGTATGCAGCATGCATTTTCCCAGATGCCCTCAGCGCTGAAGTGCAAGGTGAGACTCTGCTTGAGGAGATGGATGGTGGTTTTACTCAGCAAATCAGAAAAGTTGGGGCAGGTTGGGCTCTCCTCCCAGATTTATGAAGCGCAATGGCTTGAACTTGGGGCATTGCTTGAGTCGTTTGTGTCCTGTCTTCTTAGCCAAGGAAGGAAAGGGATACAAGGGACCCAGAGAGATCACCGTGACATTCTCAGGCACTGCAAGCCATGTCAATGCGACCTGCGACAGGGTTGCTCTGCCATGCCTGAAGCACTCAAGTCCATTTCTTGACTTCCAACGAGCTCCCAAAGTCGCAGATGATGGGAGCCGACTAGTCAATGGTCATTTATGTCATTTCCAAAACTTGGACCCCCGCAAAGGCTAGGTTTGCTTCTGATCTCCCAACAAGAGTTCCAAAAGCAGTTCCTTTGGGACACGCCCAAAGCCAGCAGCTTTTGATTGGTCGGGCATTTTTCCAGGTTTGACCCAACGAGTGGAAGGAATTCTCATAGGTTGTGTGAGCTACACCCACACCAAGGGCCCTAGGTATAGCTGTCAGGCTTATACTGGGCTCAGCGCTGATTGCTCTCCCTTTGGCAGTGGTTTCTTTTTGCCCTCCCTTTGAGCAAGTTCAGGGTACCTACCCAAAGCGAAACCCAAGAAACCACAAAGACCCTCTCTTCAGGTTCCATGCGCTGTGAGGAGTCTGAGATGCTCTTGGTCTCGGTCCGGAGCCCGAGAGATCGCCGGAACGCGTTTCAGCACGGCACGGGCGGCGTCAAGAGAAAAGTCCTTTCCTGGGTGCGGTTTAGTCACTCTCCACTCAAATCCATCCGTTCCAGAAGTCCAAAAGCACAGGAATTCGGATTGGGATGCTTCGACATCAGCCGGTTGGATGTTTCTTCCCCCGCTTTTCGCGCCGTGAGAGGGCCATCTCGGGCGAGGTTTGGACAGATCTCCGGGGCGTGCCGTGAGGCCCTGGGCGGCTTGTCCCGGGTCCGGCGCTGGCGGGAGGCGCTCTGCTTGAGGCGGCGTGCCATCGTTGCGAGTGAGCGAGCGAGCGTGGTGTGTGCGTGCGTGCGAGTGAGCGAGCGAGCGTGCGTGTGTGGGTGTGGGTGTGGGTGTGGGTGTGGTTGTGGTTGTGGTTGTGGTTGTGGTTGCGGTTGCTTTTGCGGTTGTGTTTGTGTTTGTGCTTGTGCTTGTGGGTGTGGGTGTGCGTGTGCGTGTGTGCGTGTGCGTGTTCGTGTGGCGTGTGGCGTGTGCGTGTGCGTGTGCGTGTGCGCGTGCGCGTGCGTGCGTGCGTGCGTGCGTGCGTGCGTGCGTGCGTGCGTGCGTGCGTGCGTGCGTGCGTGCGTGCGTGCGTGCGTGCGTGCGTGCGTGCGTGCGTGCGTGCGTGCGTGCGTGCGTGCGTGCGTGCGTGCGAGCGTGCGTGCGTGCGTGCGTGCGTGCGTGCGTGCGTGCGTGCGTGCGTGCGTGCGTGCGTGCGTGCGTGCGTGCGTGCGTGCGTGCGTGCGTGCGTGCGTGCGTGCGTGCGTGCGTGCGTGCGTGCGTGCGTGCGTGCGTGCGTGCGTGCGTGCGTGCGTGCGTGCGTGCGTGCGTGCGTGCGTGCGTGCGTGCGTGCGTGCGTGCGTGCGTGCGTGCGTGCGTGCGTGCGTGCTTGCGTGTGTGTGTCTGTGTGTGTACTTTGCGCTTTCTTTTTGGCTTCGGGGGGCAGGCTGTGTCGTTGAGGAGGGGGTGAGGAGGGGGTCTCGCTTTGGGGTGGGGTTTGCTTGGATTAGTGGTTTAGAGGTCAGCTGGTTTCCCTTTTGGACCCATGCGTCCAAGTTCCAACGAATAGGGGCCAATTCAACCCCCTACCCAACCAGCGCCAACCATCCTTTGTGGGTTTTGATGGCATTCTTGATGGACTCAAATGCTCACTTCCTGAGCTCATGAACTTCAAACTTTTGGGAAGCCCATTTTGGTGGTAAATTTTAAGTTTGGTTCCTTTTTTGTGGGCCATCCACTCAGCAATAAAGAGAATGGGTCTGAATCCTCTTGAAATGAAGAGGCTCCAACGAATAGGACAGCATTTCCAGAGCTTGCCTGTTTGCCAGGGCCGATTCCGCGCGCTTTGCCGGCCCCGCAGCGGCCAGTCTGGGGGCCCACGGAACATCGGAACCTGGGGACGGCCTTGGCGGGTCAGGGAGTTGGCGAGTGGAGGCAGTCGGGGTTTTGGCCGTACAAGGGCATGTGGCAGTGAGTTTTAGTTGGGAACCACCTCAAAAGTGGTTGGTGGACGTAAATCCTCACCCAAATGATGCCCGCCAAAGGGGCCCATCTGGAAATTCACGCCGATGTGTCCCCCGAAGGCAGGTTGGTTTGTTTCTTTTCACCCTAAGAAGGTCCTTCAAATTGGAGTACATACAGTGGCAAGCATCCGGCAGTGGAGTTCCTGGCTTTTGGACAGATTGCAATGTGATATAGATGGGAACCAGCAAGGCTTCTTTGTCAGCTCCATCAACCAGTAGGTTACTTGCCTCTTTGCGTACCTGACAAGCAACGTTGGCCAACGGCATCGTGCTGATTAAAGCCACCAAACAGCCCCCTTGTGTGGCCTTTCTGCTGGCTCATCCATTCAACATCCAAATGAACATTCTTCGGTGAGGTCAGCGATGGGACAATGACTGAAACACAATCGATTGAGGGTTGAATCCATGAATTTCTAACTAAGGTTCTGAACTCTCAGCGGGCCTAGTTTGCATTGCAATGGCTCGTTCCTTTGATTCCAGAACCTTTCCGAGACACATGCTGGGCTCATAGCATCATGTGCTGCCGCGGCAAGTTTCACCAAGATACTGTGGGTGGACGACATCCATTTCGTACCACCTAAGAAACCGTGGAAAACCATTGTTTGTTGGTATTTACTGGGGAATCCTCATTCAGGGGTTTCTTAGGTGGTGCAGGATTTTGTTTATCCACAGTATGGATCAGAATCTACACAAGTAGTTGCGCATCGGAGGCAAACGCCGAGATCGAATTCTTCGCCCTTGGCCGACTTTTCTTTTGAGCTTTGCAGCTCAAGCCGCTCTGATCATCCTGTCAATCACAAGGAACCAGTGGCGAAGTTCTGCAAAGCCTTCGATTTTGAGAGTTGGAGCGAGTGAGAACACGTCAGACAACATTGGTAGATACGTAGCATGTGTAGGATTCGATGCCATTGGCTCTAAGAACCCTGCAACGTACCTTTGGAGCACACCTGTTGGAGGGGCTCCTGGGTCGACTCGAGAGTTTCACACCCTCCAGACAACCGACGTGTGAGAAATCAATGGCATGTGTGCTTTGAGGCAACGCCCATCTTCCGAAGCAGCCAAGAAATGATTCCACCGCTTGTTTCACTTTGAGCACTCTCCTGCAACACCTTTCGGGCTGCTTGTTGTTTTCCACATGTGCAATCACCTTGTGCCAACTGATCTCCAGCTCCTGTGCTCCAGGGTCAACCAACCAGCTCCGGCGCTGCCATGGCGGAATCGGCGGAAACGGCAGATGCGGACGCGCTCCGGGTGGCGGTGTCTTCCCGGAGCCGGCGCTGGGTGCAGCCCATGCCGGTTCAGAGCGCCTCGCCTCAAGTGTCGGGGGAGGGGGGGCTTCCATTTGCTTAAGAGTATATTTATTATTTTCCCCTGGTGGTTTTAAAGGGAATCTATCACTACTGGATTTTGTTTTTCCGGGGGTCTTAACCAAATGGAAGGGGGGGGTTCACATCACCGCCGGCTGTGTCAATCCGTTTGAGGCTCGGTACCCATGACATGGGGTGGTTCCTCATTCACTAAACAGAGGGTTTATTGTCCACAACCCTGGCTTTCATGGCGCACCATATCACATTTTGAGCGCCCCGCTTCCGAAAGGGGCTGAAGAACACTAGCGATGACTCATCCACGATGGAGGCTCCTTGGTATGATTTTCCCAGATCCCTAGAGCCGTTGATTTTTCTTCCAAGGGCCCGAAGGCCGTGCGTCAGGGTCTGTATTTTGGGGCGAATTTCTGAAGGGCCGACCATGGCCGACTCGGCAGCTTTTCTTTTGTCGAGATGTTCTTGGATCCATTGGAGGTTTGTCCCTCGCAAATGAACATGGAAGGATTGACCTGAGACACCATGTATTGGTCTGATATGTTGATGCAAGATTTCAGAAAGAAACTGATCTCTAAACATGTTCTTCGCCCGTATGGTTTTCCTGGGCGGGGCAAGCTGTTTTAAAGGAAGCTCCCGATTTGGAAGGAACGCCCATGCATTGCTTTCATGTTTTCCGATCAAAGCCCCAGGAAAGGATCGCTACAAAAAGGGGTTGTTTTCAACATAGGCCAACATGGTTTGCGTGATTCTTGTTTTCAATCCCACCGGTCAAAAGCCTGGTGCGATTGTTTCTTTCCCGTCTGAGGCACCGTAAAGGACCTGAAGATGCAGCTGGCAAAGGAGCCGGGGCCTCTAGTGGTTTCGGATCCCTCAGTAATTCAGGCATAGGGAGGTAAGGGAGGGGGGGGGCCGGTGTTAGGGTAATCCTTGTATATCAGGTTCCTTTCAGCAATGGACGTCTTTTGCCTTGGGAATGACTGCGGGGGGGGGGGGAGCCTTGGTGCAAATGCCAAAGCTTTTGTGCGGATCCGGGATCCGGGGTTCCAGGGCTACTGTGCGCGCAAATTGCGCATGTTGGGGGCGTTCTGGGCATGAGAAGCGTGTGGATGGGCTCTGCCACGTACACGAAGTTCTTCACGACTTTGGTTGCCACTTTTGGGGTTTGGCGGCCATTTAAGTGGTAAACCGTCCGTTCGATCGGGCGTGAGTTTCTCGGTAGGGTTCTTTTGGTTTTCGACGTACCGTCCGTGGCTCGGGTTCAATTGCCCGTTTTCCGGCTGGTGTTCCTTAAATTAAAGCAACCCCAAAAGCGAAACAAACCCGAAACAAACCCGAAACACACGCGATACATACCCACTTTGAGCGGAATCCTGTTAAACATCACCTCATTCAAGTTCTCTTTTGGAGTGGAAACCTAAAAGCCAGATTCTCTTTCGAGGAACATATGATGATGCTTAAACCATTGGTTTTGAGTGGACAATTTGGTTGACCCAGGATTCCGAAAGCTCCGGACCACTGCTGGGGAGAACACGCCCCTATTTCTCTGCCAAGGTCAATATTTCGGGCTCGACGTTACAGTTTGGTAGGTATACAGCCGAAGTATGATTCCGGTATTACGAACC
>CAUJNA010003373.1:428799-436299 GCA_963377175.1 Effrenium voratum | reverse complement strand
GGTTAAGGGCCTTAAGGGGCTGGAGTTTCTTCGGACTCCAAGACATGTGTGAATATTTTTGTGATTGGCTTGGGGAAAGGACAATGAGTCTACTTGAGGGCGAGGTTAGCACCCGGCGCGGCAGGTGGCCGTCGCCCGGATCGGGGGCAGAAATGGTAAGGAACTTACGCCGCCAGTCGATAAGGGCCGGCCACTAGGTCCACAGAATGCGCTCGCCAGGAGTGCTTTTGCGTGCTTTTGTTTGGTGTGACATGACCTCGGCAAGGGCATCAAACCTCGAGGATCTTGGACCACGGTAAACCATACCCCTCTTTTTGCAGGTTCCATGATGTTCCATGTAAAGGTCCTGGTGGATTTTTTTGTCAAAAGCACAAGGTTCCTTTGAAAGAACACCAAAAACCAAGGGTTGTGGGTTCCGTTCGTCAGCGTTCTATGATTCGCCTCACCAGCTTTTGGAACAAAGCGCTCCGCGGTTCGATGCCGCAGGGTTCCGTGGACTCCGAGGATGAAAGGACCGGCGTAGTCGGCCGGTCGGCTGGTCCTATCGTTCGCTTGTCGCCTGGTGTGGGCGGCTTGGTACATAAGCTTTGCCGGGTTAGCTGCGTGCGTTTCTTTCTTTTGCCCCATGTTCCTGTGGATTGTTGGTCTCCTGGTCTGGAGGTGGCTTTTCGCTTTTCAGTCTTAAAATTTGTTCGCCGCGGGGGGTCCCAGATTTTAGGATGCCTCCCAAGGTGCATGGGCCAAGCAGGCAGCATTTGTCTCCGGGAAAAGCAACAAAAAACAACACACTTGCGTTCTGCAAGGTCTGAGAAATAGATTTGGTTTCGGAATATCTCACCGTCCATTTTGCTGGGACAAATTTTAAAGGCATGGACAACTCGAAGCGAGCGTGTCGTTTCCTTCGTTGGGAGCAACACTTGAGCTTGGCTGAAGCAATCATTCTGTACAGATTGCAACCAGCTCACAGTGGGGTGCAACCTGCTTGTCATGTAAGCTCTGCTTCATGAGGATTCCTCATTTCCAGTTCAAACATGAAGTTCATGCCAACCATGTCAACAGGCCCAGTTTTGGGGCCCCCAAACGTTCTGGGTCAAGCAAGAGGATGGGTCAACGTCAGTGACCCGTGCCCTCACTTAGGGTTACCAAAGTATCTGCGCAAAGTAAAACAATCTGGGGTAGCATGAGCTTACTCATGACGAAGTTTCCTTGCATGAGGATTCCTTATTTCAGGTAAGTAGGATAACCTGGCTTGAAAACACGTCGCAAAGAGGCTCATTGGCAGCGGCCCCAGGGTTGAGTTCTGGTGTGCTAAGGATCAAAGAAACCAGCGCCAAGACTCTCTGGCTGATGTTTGGTGTCTCTTTTGCTGCAGATTTCTTGCTGGCGTAGCCAGGGTTGCTTAGACTTGGTGACTCTGGTGGGAAACCCCTCGGGGGAATGTTCTCCGCATCTCTCCTGCAAATTCTTGAGGGGTGAGGTCCTTGATTGTGGCCCTGTCTCCACCCGCACAACATGGGCATGGGTCAAAATTCGTCAGGATATGGACTGGTTCAACTGTCCATGTTTCCATTTTCCCATCGGTTGCCTCCCCCCCTCTTTTGGGGTTACCCGCGGTTGGAGCCCTACAACCACATGGGTATGGGTCAAAATGAACCCACCAGGAGACCGCAGCTCTCAGTCCATGTTTCCATTTACCAGGGCAACCCATTTTGGGCACTAATTTTTGACCCACACCCACATGAGCCACAATCAAAACCCGGGTAGAAGGTTAGTAAGGGACAATCCCAACCATAAATAGCTGCGGCCGCCTTCTTAGTTCTCTACATTTTTGATTATGACTCACATGGTCTGCCCATACAAAGGGCCCCTTCTTCGTGCGGCCAGGACCTTCGAAGCTGCGGCGCCCAGTGCCGAGCCGACGCTCCAGGCGGAGCCGAGTTCACGCCGAGAGAGCCAGCCTTTGAGTTGAGTCCAAGGCCCAGGCGGAGTCCGCCCGCGACCCCTCCCCCTTTTCTTTTTAAGGACTCTTCTCTGCTTGTTTTTTTACCCGAAGTGGCAGTTAATGAGGGAGTGTCGTAGTTTGTTCTTCTTCTTTCGTTCGGCAAACAAGAGACCCTCCTCGACCATGTCACATGTCTGCAACACGGGTCACAGGCAGAAGGGTCAAATGCTTTGAACAGGAGGGCGTTTCTAAGGGCCGGCCAAGGTTGAGGTTAGGCAACCACTGAAAAAGGTCAACATATTCAATTTCCTTTTTTCAACATGGTAAGGAATGTGGATTGAAAACCTGGATCCCCTGTTCTTCGAAGCGCCTTAAACTTCAGCCAACCCGAAAAAAATACAGCTGAATTTGCCCCCTTTTTTTGTTGGTGACATTTTTTTGGGGATTGGAGACTGGTCAAAAGAGATCCAGCCAGGGGGACCGATTGGTGCAGAAAAGGGTCGGGCGACTTTCGGATCCGGCGATCCGCAGGCGGCGTTGACGCCGTCGAAGCTGTTGTCGACGGCTGCGAAGGCTGCGAAGGCCGGGAGTTTTTTTTTGGCTAAGGTGCTGCGAGGAGCTTACCTCTGATGAGAGAGAGAGAGAGAGAAAAGCCCCCGTTCAGGTAACTCCAGTTGGTGGTTTGGATTGGTTGTTTGGGGGTTTGAACCCCCGGTGCCACCGCCTAAACACCAAACCACCGATGAGAGGGAAGCTGACTCATGGCAATGCTTGCCTCTTTTGAGTTGCCCATGTTCCTGATTTGGCTGGTCAGGGGGCCAATTTTTTGCGATACAGATGATGGAGCTTGCCTTGCGAATTTTGTTTGTTGGAGGGTGCTTTTGGAAAGTCTTTCGCAAGCAAACGGGCGGGATTCGATGGTTTCCCTTCGGAGGTCTGAGAGAATATGTTTCCGTCGATTTCCCATGGTCAGCTAGGACTCTGTGGATTTTCGCGAACTTTTGGGTGATTTGGGGCGAACTTTTGGGTGATTTGGGCTTCACCTTTTGGCTTTTGGCCACTTTGATGTGTGAGTTTCTTTTTTGGTGGGTGAGTAAATGGAGCAGATAGGGAGCCCGGATTCCTTTGGTCAAACTTGGCCACTTGGTCATCAACCCTGGTATTCAGATGTTGGAATTGGAAGACGGTTAGGATGGTTCCCTTTCAATTGATTGCCCCTTCCTGTTCCAATTGTCCTCGGTGGGAAGATTCTTCTGTGTATTAGAAAGGGATGCACCACTTCAGCTCGAGGGATACAAGGATTCGGATATCTTCCTGTTAGATATTACAACTAATGTATGTAAAACGACATTGTATAAAAACCTACATATGGCAATTTTATGCCTTGTTGGTTGCAGAGTTTTATTTTGGAGCTTTTGTTGTTCCGAGTGATGGCCCAATTGGGAACCAGCAGTATGTGTCACCACAAAGTCACTAGGAACCCAACGTTTTTCCCACGCATCTGTAAAGGCCTCTTGCTTCCGCGAGACATGGCCTGTCAAAAGGGTGTTGGAGAGGAAAGAGGCACCCTGACCGTCCCTGACCCTTTTGAGGCTCCTGCTTTTGATACTGGACGAAGTCTATTTCGCACCACCCAAGAAACCCTGGTTTCTGACGATTCCCCTGTAAGCACCAACAAAAACAATGGCTTCAACCATGGCTTCTTAGGTGGTGAAGGATTTCGGATGTCTTTTGCGGGGACCCATGGGGTTTGATGAAGGGAGCCCGAAAAGGCAGCTACTCCTAAGCCCGCGGCTTCTCTCCCGAGGCATTCGAGCGCTCAAAGCGCGTGTCCATTTGACGCAGAAGCTATCTACAAGAGCCAGGCAACAGTCAGACCGACATCTCTTTAACTCTTGCAAGAATACCCCCCCCCAAAAAAAAAGAAGAAGAAGAAGAAGCATAGACTGGGGTTGAAAATGGGGTCAACAGTAGCCCATGGGCTTGAAACCAAAGTCCTCGTTGCTTTTCAGACGGCCAGTCGCCGTCCGCCGGGCCTGGGCCCGTAGCGCCGGTGAGCTTGCTGGACAAGTTAGCCGTCCAGGCGCGCTTCCGCGGTCGAGTGAAGAGATCGGGCGATTTTAGAGCGAGCTCACCATGATAAAAGGTGCTTTATCTGGGGAGCCCTTGATTCAGCTTCTGGAATCATAGCAAAGTTTGCAGAAGGGATGCATATGGATGTGTCTTTTTTGGAGGACACCCGTTTTGGAGTAGTTTAAAGGGACATATGCAAGGACACCCAACCATTTTGCGGTTTTTGGAGTGGGTTCAAAGGCAACCCCCCACTTTTGACTTTACCAGCGGGAAATCTCTTGGTTGCATGAAGGAAATGGAATCACTTAAGGTTTCCATGAAGAACACCGCTTCCCTGGGAGTGGGGGATAGACATGAAACTGCTGGTTGCTGTTACATGGGTGCGGGTCAAAAATAGCTACCCAACATGGGTTGCCCTGGTAAATGGAAACAACGATGTAACTAGCAGTCCATTTCCTGGTGGTGACTAGTGAATTGACTCATACCCACATACCCAGTTCGGTTCGCTTTTCTTTCCGGGACCCATTTTTCTGTGACCCAGGGATCTTCGGAGCGGCCTTACTGCGAACAAAGTCAATTGAACAAAGGGTACCCTCAAGGGGAAATGGATATTAATGACATTAAACTATTATTAACCATTGCTTTGCCCCACGATGAACCATGTTTTTTGGTGGGATTGGTTTTTAAAGAAAACGCCCCGGACGATAGGTTTGTCAATTGGGGATCCGTGTCACCCCGAACCGGAAGTCGGAAGTTCTTGGGCTCTCTACTTGGTGCATGACTTTTTTCCTTCTACTGGAAAGCCGAGAAAGCATCTGCTCCTCACATGTGGCATTGCCGATTCTTTTTTGGGAGACCTCGTTTTGTTGTTGTTTATCAAGGCCCTGCATGCGAAGAAGGCTTTTCAAAGGGACGTGGGTGTGACCCGATGTTTGGAAGTTTGTTTTTCCTTGGGAAGCTACCTGGAGGAATCCATCCCCGATTTCTCGTTCGAGCCACCCAACTGATCAGGTTTGCTTTTTCCCTTGAAATTATCTCTTTGAACGACACCCAAAAAAAGACGAGCTTTTCCCTTTAAACCAACCAAAAGCCGGGTACACCAAAAAATGGACGAGCCGCCCGTTTAGACTGTCACAGTGTCTGGGGCTGCGGTTTGGCCAGGCCAAGCAGATCTCGGAACTCCGAGCCTCCCTGGGCGCCCTGCGGCAGGCGCGCCGGAAAGGGGCGCGGGAGAGGGGCGGGGGGGGTGGGTGGGCCGTGGAAGCCGGGGAGACGGAAAAGCCTTTTGAGGAAACCTGGGGTCCAAACCAGTTTCTGACTTCTGACTTAGATCCCTTCTTTGTTTGGGCAGATGGTCCAAACCAGGAGGTTTCTGTTCCACATGTTTCTTTTTGAGAGGGTTGCATGCTGATTTGGAATCTTCTAGTATCTCTGCGTCCGATCTTCAGCATCCTTTGTGGCATGAGCAATGGTGCAGATCATAGCCGTGTCTGCAAGACTCTGGTTGAGCTTGATCAGGATATGTATGCCGGCATGGTGGAAGATGTAACATCTGTGTCAGAACTCACACGGGTCCTTGCAACTGAAACTGCTGGACACTCCAGGTTTCGGCAGAGGGTTCTTGCTGGCGGCCAGTTGCTGGATGACATGCCCTTGGCACCGTTGGCGAATCTTGCATTTTGTAGTTGACGGAAGATCCTGGATCAGAAAAAACAATGCGGTTGCAAAGTTGAGGAGCTTCTTCAAGAACCCCAAGATCCCAACTGGAGTTTCTGTGATGGCTCCCCCCCATTCACGTTGCAGAAGGACACCTAGAGGTGCTGGAGCTGTTGCTAGAGGCCAGAGCTGATGTGAATCATGTTTGGGCGATCGCGTTGACATTTGCAATCCGAAGCGGCAACGACGGAGTGATGCGACCATTGTTCGAATGTCGGTTCTTTTTTGTTGGTTTAGTGGGTTTCCATTTAAGCAACGAATTGACCATCTGACAGTCCACCATGGCTCGGAACTCGCCGTCCTTTCACCACCCCAGAGGCTTTTTGGTTTGACTCAACAACCCCTAGAGTTTGGGGCGAAATCCCTGTTGACACTCTTGTTGAAGCATTTGCTTGCAATAGGGTGGTGTTTGTGTTGTTGTTTCAAGCAACACTTTCACCCTGGGAGCACGCAAATGAAGCCAGCTTCCCACTTCCACTGAGGTGACCTCACATTTCAGCTCTAGGTTTTACCATGATGCTTTCCCTTGGTTTCCCACTACATCACCTGCACAAAAGATGGAACCACGTACTTTGCATGCAAACCAAGTCCCGTTCTAACCACATATTTGTCCATAGCGCTAGCTTTTTCCCATGGGAAACCGCTTGGTTTTCAGCTACGATCGGAAGCGCCGGGCGTAGCTCAGGAGCTTTCGGAGCTTCGGCTGCGGGTCGGGGATGGCGCCGCGCAGGCGGCGCGCCTGGAGACTGGCCGTTGGTATGCACGGGGTGTCGGGGGTGTCGGGGGTTGCGCGGGGGATTGAGATTGGTTAGGGATCAATAAAAAGCTTATTAGGGATCAAAAAGACAAACTTCTTCTCATTCCTACGCGGGGAAGGAAGGAAGGAAGGAAGGAAGGAAGGAAGGAAGGAAGGAAGGAAGGAAGGAAGGAAGGAAGGAAGGAAGGAAGGAAGGAAGGAAGGAAGGAAGGAAGGAAGGAAGGAAGGAAGGAAGGAAGGAAGGAAGGAAGGAAGGAAGGAAGGAAGGAGAGGGGAGAAGGAAGGGAGGAAGGGAAGGAAGGGGGGAAGGGAAGGAAGGGAGGGGAGGGGAAGGGAAGGGAAGGGAAGGGCGGAGGGAAGGAAGGAAGGACAGGAAGGAAGGAAAGGAAAGGAAGGAAGGAAGGAAGGAAGGAGGAAGGGAAGAAAGGAAGGAAGGAGGGAAGGAAGGAAGGGAAGGAACGGAAGGAAGGAAGGGAAGGAAGGAAGGGAAGGGAAGGAAGGAAAGGAAGGAAGGAAAGGAAGGAAAGGAAAGGAAAGGAAAAAAGGAAGGAAGGAAGGAAGGAAGGAAGGAAGGAAGGAAGGAAGGAAGGAAGGAAGGAAGGAAGGAAGGAAAGGAAGGAAAGGAAGGAAAGGAAGGAAAGGAAGGAAAGGAAGGAAAGGAAGGAAAGGAAGGAAAGGAAGGAAAGGAAGGAAAGGAAGGAAAGAAGGAAAGAAAGGAAAGAAGGCAAGGAAGGAAAGGAAGGAAAGGAAGGAAAGGAAGGAACGGAAGGAAAGGAAGGAAAGGAAGGAAAGGAGGGAAAGGAGGGAAAGGAAGGAAAGGCAGGAAAGGAAGGAAAGGAAGGAAAGGAAGGAACGGAAGGAAAGGAAGGAAAGGAAGGAAGGAAGGAAAAAGGAAGGAAAAAGTGAGGAAGGAAAAAGGCAAGGAAGCAGGGATGCAAGGAAGCAGGGATGCAAGGAAGCAGGGATGCAAGGAAGCAGGGAAACAAGGAAGCAAGCTAGCTAGCAAGGAAGA